>APFE030680102.1:0-16002 GCA_000404065.3 Pinus taeda
GGGGGGGTGTTTCAAAATGTTTTTCACCCTCGATGTGCGCAGGTACCCTTTATCGGCCCTGCTCACATCGACTTGTTTTTTAAAGCTATGTGTGTAGTTTATAGGAAATAAACTGCACACATGTGCACTGTCTTCCAAAGTCAATTGCACACAACGTTAAGGGCAAGATAAATAATATAGAGAACTCTCATTTTTTTTGCTAAATCTCTCCATAATTCGTTCTAATGCTATTTTATGTTTGATTGCAAGCTTTTGAACCACAAACATGGAATGGATAGAACGTGAGCACGAAGAACAGGATATAGTTGCTCTATATGATCCAACAACCATAGAGGCCTTGACAAATTGTGGCTTATACAAGTTTTTCACCATTTTGAGCATGAAGGCCCAATTAGACTTTCTAGAATGGATGGTGGGCAAGTGGAACGTTCAGGAAGAATGTTTCATAGCCGAAGATCATAGACTTGTCATTGATGTTGATGATATTTACTTCCTGAGTGGACTTCCACGCCATGGAGTCGAAATCAAATTGTATGGGCATAGGCGCGGTGGCAAAACCAATGTTACATATTTGATACAATATTGTAATAATGGGTCCACTCTCAAAGATGGTCGGATTGATATCAAGACCTTAGCACAAATTCCTTTGAAATCCACCAGATTTACTGTTGCACAGTTATGTGGTAGTGCAACTATACATTTTCTCACAAAGGCTTAGATGCAAACCACTGCGGATTTTTTCCGGGGTACCATATTTAACTAGAGTGAGGTTGTAGTTGCCAATCTGAAGGGGCAACTAGCCAGGGTCAGAACAAACAAACTCAAAAACTTTGGGTATGGCACCTTTGTTTTTTCATTTTCTTTGGAGTGAATTCCTCTTATGGCTCCACATGTATCTATAGAGAGAAGAGGGCCTCGTGACCCTCGCATGCTAAAATGGTGTACAATTATGGCACACCATGGAGGTGGCAAAGGACCAACAATCAGATTTACTCATGACTTCTTCGAGTGGCTGGAAATCCAGATCATCATGATCGAAGACTTTCCATATGCAGGGATGGACTACACAGGAGATCCGGACATGCCACTGCCTCTTGGGATGCAATGGTGTGCTATAGGTAAAATTTCACATTTTGGCTGATTTTTTTTATATTTTTCATTTTTTGTCATTTTTGGCATCCAAAACAATTATCTGAAATAATCATGCAGATGTGGCCCCAATGAGACTCGCTGGATTACGCATATATGATCGACGTGGTGAGCAGGTAGTTCCTCCTATAGTACAGAACCCGGATACGACAGAGACACTGACAAAGATAGAGCACAACCTTGAGAGGTTGACTTTGGACATCCCAGATGCCAATATAGATGATTTGCCTCTCCGCTATCCAAGGCATACTGCAGGGGTTCCTGGATCTATTAGTCGTTTGCTATGACGAGTAGCATGTGCTATTGTATGCTACCATGATCATCATCATGCGTAGTCACTAGTTTGAGGGCTAGATTTTTTATTTTTGATGATGTATCGACATGTTCAGAAAATAAAGGCCACAAGACCTCATGTCTTTGGATGACATATTTTGTAAAAGCCATAGTATTTGTAGACTTTTATCTAATGAAAACTACTATTTCTATCTATCTCGTACAATATATGAATGAATATTGTATTAATTTCTTTACAAAAATTTTACAAGTGCCAATTTAACACATAATTAGCTAATGCATCTATTAATGTGTTTAAATTTCTCGGAATATGTTGATACTCAATATAATCAAATTCTCTTTCCAAGAGACCAACCCACAAAAACATCCTTAACATGGCAACACTTCTAACTGAATAAACAACATTCAAATGTAATACCACGAGTTGTGAATCTAACCTAACGATCAACCAACAAATGCCAAATGTAATGGCATTAGATAATAGCTCAATCACCACACTATATTCTACAATATTTATCCATTGTTCGACCAAGGCATATATCATGAATAGAAACTAACTCGTCTGTGGGAGAATAAATGACCCAAGCTGCGGAAGACAAATTCCGAGTACTACAACTAGTGCCATCAACGAAGCCAATGTAAATCCGAGGGAATGTCGACATCTGCAAATCAAGTGTAACACAAGATGAGCATGAGAAGTAGTGAAAAATCGTAAAGAGTTGCTAAAAACTGTCACACATAAACTATGGTACAATAATATACAAATGTTTCACCAAACAATCTAAGCATAACATTTCTTTAGGTAAAGACCATTTATGGGCTTTCCCAAAGGAGTTTCGTCATAATCCACTAGTTCATAGGCCCCTTTTTCCAGTCCACATTTTAAAATATAAGGGCCATGCCACATAGGATCGAATTTACTAGTGCCTAACTTATCATGCTCCTAATCATAGACCAAGGCTAAATCACCTTTTGCGTACGATTGAGGTTTGACATTTTGATCATATTGTGCTTTAACTCGTTTCTTTTGGGCCTTGCTAGCTAACGCAACATCATGGAAAGTCTCATCAAGACGTGCTAAGTACATGAAACGTTCTTCTTCAGCAGATGTGGTTGGTAACAATTCAATTGCCAGTTTCAAAGACAATATCTCACATTCAATCAATAGAACTGCTTCCATCCCATAGACGAGTTGGAAAGGAGTAAAACTAGTTGAAGTTTTTGTTGTGGTACGATATGCCCACAAGGTTGGATAAAGCATTAGATGCCACTGTCATTTATGAATTTCGATAATCCGTTTAATCATGGTGGTTAAAACCTTTTTAACGAATTTTACTTGGCCATTTGCCTACGGGTAATATGGAGTAGAACTTTCATGACACAGGCCTAGCTTCGTGGTAAGATCGGCCATCATATAGTTTCAAAAATGACTCCCATGGTCTATGACGATGGCTTGTGAAACTCTGTATCGAGCAATTATATGATTGAACATGAAAATGGATGTTGTTTAACCATCTTCTTTATATGTACGCATCGCCTCGACCCATTTTGTAAAATAATCTACTGCAAAGATAATGTACTGATACCCTCCGACTGAGTGAGGGTTACATGTAAGAAATTTGATGCCCCATTGAGCGAAAGGACCGACAACAATGATTGGGTGAAGAGGATTTGGATGTGTACACATTTTCCAATCATAGATTTGACAATTATGGTATTTTTGGATCGTAGTTATATAGTCTTTGAACATATAAGGCCAGCAATACCCTGCGCGCATAATCTTTTGAGTAGTGGAAAACCCTAACATATGACCGCCACAAGCACCAAAATGGCAATAATTTAATGCCTTTTCGGCTTCTTCATGAGTTAAACATCATCAGGCACCATGACGATAAAGTGTATCACCAACAATATTGTATTGCTTGGATTGATACCAGATTCGACAACAATCAGTTCGACTCAGTTTTGGCCGAAATGTCTAGTTCTGAAGATAAATGATATATATCCATACTAGTGATCTATAGTATTGATTAGAAAGAAAGATTCATTTGGAAGAGAACCCTCTGCCACATATTTAGTTTCAGTACAAGGAAATTCACACAATAGTTCAATAGATACTAATGATTTCTTAAATTTTGATTTAATGAATTCCAAATTGAATTCCTTTAGGATGACTATCCACTTGGAATAATTGCCCCCCAACAATTGTTTGGTAAGACTATAAACCATGGGGTTACAATTAGAAATTGCAGTAGTCTTGGACAATAAAATGTAGTGATGGAAACGTTGGACAACTTGAACAACTGCCAAGGCCAATTTCTCCACATGTGCATACTTTGCTTTAGTTTTGGTCAAATTTCGACTTAAGTAATATATCACATGCTTTTCATTCGATTCAACTCCCTAACCTAGAACCATGCCAATGGTGGCATTAGACATGGATAAGTATAAAAAATAGTCTCGATGATAATTGGGAGGATGCAACAATGGTGTATGCGTCAACGCATATTTAAGTGCATCAAAGGCCTTTTGAGCCACTTCATCCCAGATAAATGGGATGCCCTTTTTCAAAAGTCGAGTAAAACCTTTAGTCAACTCGGTGTAGTTCTGGATAAATTGATGTAGAAAGTTTTCTTTCCCTTGCAAACTTTGGAGTTTGTGAAGATTGGAAGGAGGAGGTAGATTCAAAATAGCCTCAACCTTCAACGGATCAACACAAATGCCTTCTTTTGAAACGAAAAATCTTAGAAATCGACCAAATTGCACACAAAAACCACACTTATGTGGATTCAAGATAATATTATAATGATGACATGTGATATGCTGTCAAATTCATTGGATGCTCTTCCTGTTTCAGAGAATGAGCTAGCAAGTCATCCAAATAAAGTTGCACAAAATGCTTGATATCGTGAAATGCATAAGACATAAGCCTCTGAAAATTTGCACCTGCATTCTTCAAATCGAATGGGAGTTTTCGATAGGCAAAAGTCCCCCATGGGCAGATGAATGTGGTTTTGTGTTGATCAGCTAGGAGTATGTTGATTTGATTGTAACCAGAAAATCCGTCTAAAAATGACAACATTTCATTTTCATCACATTCATCAATAATTTGGTCGATATAGGGAGTAGGATAATTGTCTTTTGGACAAGCCTTATTGATATCCCTGTAATCGACGAATACTCTAATGCTTCCATGTTTATTGTTAACAAGTACAATATTAGACACCCAATTAGTTAAGGGAACTGGGTAGATGAATCTTTCTTTGAGAAGTTTCTCGACCTCAACTTTAATTGCAACAACTTTTCACAAATGCACCGGACGTAATCGTTGTCTGACAGGTTTGGCATCCAGGTCAGTTTTAATTTCGTGTATTACAATGCTTGGATCAATTCTTAGCATTTCCTCATAGGACCAGACAAAAATGTTGCGGAATTCTTGAAATAGGGCCTTATATGTGCAATTTTCTTCAGTTGAACATGAGGCGCTTACGTGAATATTTTAAATAATCCATGTTTTAACTGAGATGTTAATGGTAATTGTTGCAGATATATTCCCCAAATTCCTTTCTAAATCATATTGAAATACTAAAATGGGTGATTCTAGGCTATTTACTATCTCAGGTGAAAACATATTTGAAAAATCATTCTCGATTTTGTTAGGGTCAGGTAGAAAAGATGAACAGTGATGGTAATTGTTCTATGGCATTTCATTTGAAGTCACAACCTCCATGATACTCTCATAAGTTGGAAACATATAATCGAAAGGATCAGAGAGTGAAACCGGTTCTAACCAAGGCAAAGGATAATAATAATCATTGATCGTACTGCCTGATCATCCAATTCAAAAGGGATCAACGACATCTCCTTTCCATATGAGGCTAAATCATACTCTAAAGGCATTATCCATGGATTAGAAGATGACATAGTGCTTGATGCAATCATGTTTACCTCGAGAAGATTAGAAGGAAAATTTGGTGGAGGCATCGCAAAGGTTCCCATGAGTGATGAGTCTCTGAGTAAACCAACACCAATATCCTCATAAAGAGAATTTGTTTTTTTGACAAAAGGTATGCAACCTGTACAGTTAGGGTCTGAAGTGTAGTAAGACAACTGGTCTACTTTGACCATTTTTCCCTTGTGAGGAGATTATATCATTTGAAACAACGATGAGACCACTATTGACATAGCATAGGTCTAACTTTGACCAAGCAAAAGGTTGTAATCGAGCTAAGCATAAACAACTTTAACTTCGATCATGATTGTTTTTCCCTCTAGCTCTATAGGTAAATCGTTCAAGATCCCATATGGATGAAAACCTCTTCCATAAAAGGCTTTCAGAGTGGTAGGTGATTGATTGATGGTTGGAGAACCTAAATCTTTCCAACAAGTAATCGACATAATGCATGTAGAAGCTTCTTCATCAACAACTGTGCGAAATATTCGTCTAGTTCTAATAAAAATTGGAATCTGGAATGCCAGTTGATGAGGGAGTCTCTGGATATGACTCTCAAGATCAAAGATAATTAGGTTAGAATCTTGTGGATCAATAGCTCCTATGGCTAACAATAAAATATTTCGTTGTGTTGGGCATGTTTGCAACACTTCCAAAGATGACATTGCGGAAGGAGACATAGCTAGATCTTCAACAATGTTATAATTTTGTGCAGCTCTAACATGCGGATTGAAAGATTATTTCCAAATCACACCTTTGGGAGGCGGTTGGATCATCATGTAATTATTTGGCTTCTCGACCTGTAATGGTTCAGAAGGAGAAGGAGGAATTGAATTGGAAGTTTGACTAGATGAACTAGCCTCATTTCCATTGTCAACATGATGTTTAGACCTACAATCTTTAGATCTCATAGCTACCATAACTTCTTGTGAAGACATCATAATGATATATTGTGATGTGGAAGAGGAATATGTGTTATGAGAGACCATTTTTCTATCTTGAGAAGGAAATGGATTCTTCAAAACGACAGGAGTTGGAGAACCTTTAATAAATTTGGAAACCTCTACCTAATGTGCACATTCCTTAGTATAGTGGTCCTCATTACAAATAAGGAAAGGATAGCGAGGTTTTCATTTTTCGTCAGTAGGCTTAGTTTTAGAAGGTTTCTCTTTCATGGAAGAATTTTGTTTTGATTTACCTTTCCTCTTCTTTTTACCTCCAGTTGATTTTGTCTTGCCAGTAGATGATTCTAAAACATTAAGCTCAAAAGTAGTTTCCATAGAAAGGCTTTCAAATGGTGAAAGGATTTTAGATGGTCTATCTTGTATGGCCAAAGTCTAAGTAGTTTTAGAAATTTTCTTTTTCCCCTTATACTATTGGCTAAAAAAACCCATAATACCATGAGCAACATTAGATATTGTAGGAAACGTAATAATTGGTTCACCCGTAGGGCGTGGTAAATTCAAGATTTTTCTCGTACAAAGTTCTAGATTGAGTGTAGACTAAGTCTAAGTAATGGGAATGAGCAATTACTTGCTCTTCTGTGACGATACCTCCCTTGGCAACATCTTCCGTGATAACGAGAAGAAGTGACTTTGTAAAACACTCAATTAAATTTGATCTAGAATGAAAGCCTTGACTAAACAACATCTACGTCTCCATTCATGAATATGATCGGAAATGTGAGTTGATTTTGATTGTTTTAAAGACGTTAATATCTCGGTACCAGTATCATAATGGATTGGTAACTGAAAGTGGGTTAAAAATGTTGTTTCTAGGGAGTTAAATTATGGAAGGAAAACTGAGGCAGCTCAATGTACCATTTAGATGCCGAACTAGTTAAAGTTCATTGGAAAAGGCGAAGATGGATGGAATCATTGATTAAAGAATTTGATGCACACCAAACATGATATGTCATCACGTGATTGGATGGACCTTCTCCCGATTTTCCTTCAAATTTGGGTATGTGACTCAGTAACTTGGTAGGAATCTCTAGCAAAAAAGGATAATAATAAATAGAATTGTTGGTTAACTGGGATAAATATGATAAATCTAGTGTTGCAATAAATGGTAATTTTCAGTTAGGGTCTTGCGGTAAAGTTTGATAACCTTGAGGCTTAAGACCAACCCCTAGAGGCAAATATCCAGGGTATCCTATAATAGCCTTAGCACTTGGAATTGGAATTCCACTAGGGTAACCAAGGTGAACCATACCGGGTTGAGGTTGAACAGGGAGTTGATAAGTATGACCGAGTTACGGTTGACTCTAAAAAGGTTAAGGGATTGACCCATTTGACCTAAGTAATATTGCCCCTATACAGGTTGCACTTGCAAAGGTTTACCTTGAACAAATTGACTTTGAATGAATTGACCTTGAAAAGGTGGGTTTTGGAAAGTTTGACCTTGGAAAGGTGGACTTTGAAAAACTTGTCCTTGAAAAGGTGGAACCTGGTAAGCTTGACCTTGAAAAGGTGGACTTTGGAAAATTTTACCTTGAAAAGGTGTTTGCATTGTTCCAACAATGGGTTTCCTGACAGGAATCTACGATATAAACAGGATCGTAGGAATAGTTTGATAAGAAAAAGTTTGTGGGATGGCTTGAGTATTCAAAGGAACATATATTTGAGGGGTTGTCAAAATGTTCAATTGTGATACTCCTAAAATAGGTGTCTGAGGATAACTTGGAACCGGTTGCAAAACATGTGTTTGAATATGGGTCTGTGGTGAACTCTGAATAGGTCATTGAATCGATTGCTGACTAGGTGTTTTAGGAATTCCTTGGACAGGTTGTTGAACAACTGTTCGAGGAATTCCCTGAACAGGCTGCTAGACAGGTACGATAATACTTGGAAGAGGTATTTGAGGAATAGTTTGCCCAATAGACTGAACAAGTTGATAACGTAGCACTTGTAGAGTGCCTGAACCATATTGTTGATTAAAAGTAGGATTCCAAATAATGTTCATCCCAGGATAAGGAGTACCAAGTAAAGGTTGATTTACAAAAAGTTGACCTAAACCAGGTTGAGGTACCTAACCATAAGTTCCAGTAAAAGGTTGACCCCCAGAAATAGGTTGTCCTCCAGGTGGAGGATAAGGTCGTTGTTTTATCTCCCAGAGACAACCTTGGATTGCTTACAAGACCAGTGCCTAGGCACATCTAAATTTTATGTGTCTTATATGATCCTCAAGAAATCGGAGGCATCAGGTGCATCTTCTACACATAGTAATTACAAATATACAAATATACACATAACAACATGGGTTGGTTCCTTCATCCAAGGATATAATCCATGATTTTCTGGTATCCTTTCACATATACAACTCACAAGAATAAAGGAAAAACAAGTGGAGGCCGAGCAATCAAGAACTTACAGTTTAATCATATTTTACAAAATAATGAAAGAAGAGAAGGAGAATACTAACTCATCACATAGAGCTTGAAACATCAAGAGTTATATACTGATCTGAGCTAAAGATAGATAGGTGGATGTAAGAAGAGTGAATTTTATGATTTCAAGAAGCTCACATTTAAATATATAATCTCATACTTGCACAAAGACATATTTATTAACTAGTTAACACCAATGAATTTGTAAGAATATAAGAGATATTTATGGCAGCTACAATTGCTTGAAATCAGAGAGGAAGTGCGAACATAATGGAAGTTTAAAAAATAAACAACATACTGTAATACTCGAACATGGGAATCACCATTGTTTCTTTCATATTCATAAAGATGTAGATCTGGAATCCATACAACTTCAAAAGCACATACATTTTTTTCCTAGAATTCAAAACCTTTGTTCAATGTTTCTTCCTCCCTTTTATAAGGAGAGGGAGGGCAAAAAAATGAGCTACATAAATATCTTCAGGTGGAAATTTACAGCTGTCTGTATGAATGGTTGTCTCAGTATAAATCCTTTAACTATTACAATAGGGAGATTCCTTTCTTGAAAGCAAAACATAATAACAATACAATGATCAAAACAACAAAACAGAATTAATCCATCAACTGAAATGATGGTTTTTGGAAATATATTCATGCCACTCTCCTTTGTTGTCCATTGGTCTTGGTGTGTTCCTACTAAGTCATGGTTAATCCTCTCTTGGTCGGTTTCGGGTCACTCTCAGTCTTTAACAGCCTTTGAAACAACTGCCAACTAATACACCCTTTTAACTTTTTGTTAGATAAAATCGGTGCCCTGAAAAGTCTAGTGTCGTGTTTCATGGAGTAACTAGGAGTCGAACACTAGTCATTTAACACAAGAACACTGTGAAACAAGCGAGCTCGAATGCCCTTTAAGCCCTTGTGAATACAACCCCTTTCCACTTCTTCTTTCATATGATTGAGGGCTTGAACCGAGCGCTTAGCCCTTCGAGCACTAGGGCTTTCAATTGTCATGAGGGGAGCATTTTCCTTTGTTACTCAAAATGCATTTAATAACTCCTTACCCCATATCTGCCAATATCCCAAATGTGAAAAACTTCATGAAATATAGCCTATGGGACATCACATCCAAGGGGGCCTTTTTCTTATCGCAATCGCAATCCCGCATCTAGCGCTGAATACACTTTCCCTTAAGTTTTTTTGCTAGGCAGTTGCGATCAACAATATGTGGGATGGCGTCATCTTTGCCACGTGTCACCCTGTGAGTGGTGACATGTTTCACCTGGAAATGGCCCCATAGGACCCCTGAAAATGCTGAAACCGAGTGACCCGTATCTGCCTGTCGCGTCAGCATCCATACTACCACGTCACTCATGAAATTAGTTGCCATGTCAGCTATGAGAACCAATCACATGTTGCCACGTGACCCCCTTGGAGGAGAGAGAAAAAGGCCTACCCGACCCTGTTTTGTCGTTCTTTTCCTTTGTATTTGGTTTTCAGCCCTCCCCTACGATTTTTCTCTATATCATAATATCAACGATTTTCAACCATTTGGAACAACAACCTCCATTGATCGTCGATCGCCGATGCCATGTGGAGGAGAGAGAAAGGGGTGGACCACTCTAGTTTAGTTCCTCATTTCCTTTGTTAACCTTTTCGGCCCTTTCCCAACGATTTCACATAATATCGCAAGATCGACCCCACCAAGGTCTTTTAAGTTTAGAACCCGTCAATTCGTTGATATGCCGAGCTACGAGACTACGGGGTTGCTGGGATGCGAGATGCGATATTGCGCCATGTGGAGGAGAGAGAAGGGGGTGGTCTACACTTATTTTGTTAAGCATTTCCTTTGTTAACCTTTTAAGACCTCCCTCGATGATTTCACCCTATATCGCAAAATCGACCCCCGCAAGTTCTTTTAAAGTGTCAACCCTTGGATCCATCGGTGTGTTGATAATGCAGGACGCGGGATTCACTGCACTTAGGGCCCTTGACCTCTTATTCTGATTTACCCTCCGCACTTAGCCATTTTCTTGGTTTGCTGGGCTTTTCCAAGGTAGACCTTCAAAATGCTTTATCTTTTGCTTGAGGAGTCCATTTTTGGACTTCCATACACTGTTGGAAAGCCATTTTCGAGCACTACACAATGTGGAATGTCTGATTCACCTCTAAGATCTTCTATGGCATGGGAAAGTGGCTCCAAACTTCACTTCTCTTGGGAAACTTTGACCATTTAAAACCCATAATGTAGTGAGTGACAACATTGGCTCCAACTGGGGACAGTGCCTTGTTGGCAAGGTGTTGAGGACCTGTAGACCAATAGTCTTTCCTTCCATTAGGCATGGAGTTATTCTTAAACAAAATATAATTATGTGAAAAGGAATTCTCTAAAAATAAAATCAAAATTTCGAATAACAATTTCAACATACACACCGGATATTTACAATAAGCAAGAGATAGATATCTCTAATTTTGAAAATAAAATTTTAGAAACTGACCATTTACAAGCAGTTCCAGTAGTTCACCATCCAATTTTTCAAGCATGTAAGTGTTTTTTCCCCTTTCTTCTGCAATCTTGAAAGGGTCGAACCATAGTGAATCAAACTTCCCATGTTTTCCTTTGTCTTCTCGCCTAACATCGCATCTAAGAACTAAATCTCCTTGCTAAAGAGGTTTGTCCTTAGCCTTCTTGTCAAATAGAGATTTCATCCTTTGTTGGTAGTTTGACAGTTTGGCCCCCACTTTCTCTCTATTCTTGTGGATCTCCACCAGCTGATTCATTCTTCTAGTCAAGGCACTTGGTTCTTCCTCGGCTTCTTGTAGCAACCTAGCTACTGACATTTCTAATTAGATAGGGAAAACAATAGCCTTGTCATATACTAGCTCAAAGGGTTATTTCCCAATGGATCTTTCGGGAGTGACACAATTAGCCCACAGAGCAAACTCTAGTTGAGAGTCCTAGTTCCTTTGATTTTTAGTGATGGTCTTCTTTAGAACTCTCACCACAGTTTTATTAGAAGACTTAGCCAAGCCATTCCCTTGAGTGTAGTGTGTAGTGGAGTGTCCAATAATGATGTTGAATTTGTGGCAAAAGTTGGTGAACTTGGAAGATTTGAAGAACTGTGCATTATCAGTGATGATTTTAAAAGGACACCCGAAACGGGACAATATGTTCTCCTCCATGAATTTTATCACCACTTAATCAGTAGCATTCCTGGTTGGGATAGCCTCTACCCACTTGGTGAAATAGTAAGTGGCTGTTAAAATCCATTTGTGTTGGCCACTAGAAGGTGGGTTTATTTCTCCAATGAAGTCCAATCCCCATTGTCTTAAAGGTTCCTCTACGTGCACATGAATCAGAGGGAGAAAAGAAAACTTCTGCCTTTCAGCAAACAATTGGAATTTTTGCCATGATGAGCTTGGTAGGCTTTATTTCTAGCTCATATTCTTATATTTTAGCTATCCATCTGCCCCTCTTTCCTTCGTTGTCTCCCTGCACCAGAATATCCTTGACTGCAGTTGTTGGGACAAACGTTTTGATTCTTTATTGTAGCACATACATGCGGAATGATTTCAATGCCTTGACCAGTGCATAGGCTTGTTTCTCCAGTATATTATACTTCGGATCAACATCCCTTAGGACCTAATTGAAAAAGGCAATGGGCTGTTTGTAACCTTCTTTATTTTTCTGTAATAGTACAACAACAATGGTATGTGGAGAGGTGAAAGAAAAGATGTAGAAAGGCATTGAATACTCAAGGTTGACTAGCACTGGAGCCTCAACCAAAGCTTCTTTGATCCTAGCGGAAGAATCATGGGGGACAGAGCTCCACTTAACTTCATTCTCCTTCTTGAGCATGTCTGTGATACCTTTAACTATCTCAACGTAGTTGGGTATGAATCGCCTTAAGAAATTTATCCTTCCCAAAAAGGCTTGGAGTTTTTTTCTTATTTCTGGGCAAAGGAATAAGGCTGATGGCTTTGACTCGTTTTGGATCAATCTTTACTCCTTTTTGGGCCACTATATGTCCAATCAACTTTCTCTCACTCAGGGCAAACTAAGATTTCTTTGGATTCAAAGAGAGGTCATACCTTCTGCACTTCTCAAAAGTGAGCTTTAAATGGAGGATATGCTCTTCATTAGTCTTAGATAAGATTGTGATGTCGTCTAAGTATACTACCACAAATTTATCTTGCTCGCCCATGAAAGCTATGTCCATAGCTCTATGAAAAGTGGCCCTTGCATTTATATACCCAAATGGCATGCGAGCGTACATGAAGGTTCCCAACGGGGTGGTGAAAGAAGTCTTTTTTTCTGGTCTTCAGGGTGGACCGCTGCTTGGTTATATCCTAAGAATCCGTTCATCATGGAAATTATGGCAGCACACACTACCTTCTACAACATATTATCCATCTTGGGCAAAGGGTAGTTATCTTTTAGAGACGCCCTATTTAAATTTCGAACATCGACACATAGCCTTATCTCTCCGCTCTTTTTATGAACAGGGACTAGATTAGCTACCCACTCAGAGTATCTTAGAGGGACTATGATCTTGGCCTGCAAAAACTTCCTTACCTTCTTTTCAGTGGAGGGGAGTAAGGCAGGGTTTATTTTTCTGAGTTTTGTTTGCATGGGTTTATCCCACCCTTCAAAGGAATTTTATGTTGAATAATATTTGTATCAAACAATTTCAAATCATCATAATACCAAGCAAATACATCTTTGTAAGTTTTGAATAGATCTAAATACCTCTGTTTGTATTGCAAGGGGATTCCTTTGGACATCCTGATCATCTAGGGTTCCTCCTCTGATCCAATGTTGCAGTCCTCTAGTTGCTCATCCTTCTCTGGGGCCATTTGTTTAGATGCTATTTCATCTTTATTGAAAAGTATTTCAAGTGGAACGAGTCCACGAGGGATGGTGTTCCCTTTTAGTTGCAATTTTTTCCCCAGACACTGTTTATTTCCACTCAGTGGCTTCTTGTTCTGCTTCTTCTTCTTCTTGATCGATGGTGGAGTGAACAAACTCCCCAATGACTTCTATGGATATTTTGACCTGCTCGTCATCTTCGAATACCTGTAAATGTTTAACATTATCAGGTATTGAAGGCCTGTGTCTAATTTCTATCTCATATCTGAGGAGTGGATTTTGTGGGGGCTTGAAAGTGCTTGCAACTACCGCAAGAGAGTCAGCCATCATGCTTTCTTCCCTAGGTAGAAACTGGATGTTGAAGGCCAGGAAGAAATTATTAATTAAGTCCCACACTTACTTTGGTACATCCTCAGTCTGGGGTGTTTGGCTTGACATTGATCTCAAATTTTCCTTAAGACCAACTCAAAATCTTCGTAGACTATAAGGCATTTGATATTAATCCTTTTTGATGTTTATATCCCAAGGATCAATGCTTCATATTCCACCACATTGTTGGTCACTTCAAACTCCAGTTTGAACGAGAGGGGTATCAGGCTGCCCTCCAGAGATACCAACAATATTCCAACTCCATTTCCATCTTCTGAGTTTTCTCCATCGAAGTATAATTTCCATATTTTATTTTCACTTGGTTGCAAGTGCTTTAACTGCCCTGTTAGGTGTATTGATGTTTCCTCTAGGAAGGTCTCATCCTCTCCTAGGAACAGACAGGAGATGTTGCTATCTTTCCCATGCATTAGGGAGTTCTCTGAGCCTTTAGTTGGGGTCATGGTTTTCACAAACTGGGATTCTCTGTACAACCTTCTTTGCTCACCTCCAAAAGTGGGAATGGTGGCATAAGTCAGATCCAACTTGATAGAGCCACCTACCTTTGAACCCCAAGATCTGGATAAGAGCATTCCAAAACGAGGAGGTATATCAGCCACCACTATATCCATTACCACACTTTTCACTGGGATCTGATCCAAGTTTACTACCAGATTCTTTATCATGCCTAAGAATTTGACTCTCTTGGAGTCAAAGGAATACAAATCATTGTATGGTCTAGTGATTGCCAAGCCCAACTGTTCCATTACTGATAATAGCATGAGGTTGTGTGAGGCTCCTGAATCTAGCATGCAATTATGCAAAAAATGGTCATGGATCACTAAAGTCACATAAAAAGGTATGGTAGAAGGATCCAACTCTTCCACATGCAGGCCAAAAACGACCATTATCCTCTCCTCCTAGAGGTTTAAACTATCATGGGTTGGTGTTGAGATAGAGGGATACATAAATTTAGAGACTTGAGCTTTATAAATAGGATGCTTCAGGAGCTCAATCAAGGGAACATGAATTTTTACCTTCTCAAGCTCCTTTTGGAGATTGAATGCAAGTTGGACTTTTTCTGTACCTCCTGGCTTTGTTCCTTCTACCTTGCCACTGGTAGCTTTCGGCAAAATAGGTGTCTCTTTTTCTATATGTCCCTCTTAACTAGTTCTTTCCTCATTAGAGGAGACTTTTATCTTGGAAGGGCTAGGATTCAGCTTACCCTTCCCTTTATTCAGTACTGGGGGAACAACTTGGGGAGCATCTTCCCCTAGTTGTTTTGGTTCTCTCGTCCTCTTCTTTGAATATCTTAGATCGTACTTACTTTGTGGTTGTTCTTTCATGAACTTTGCAAACTATTTTCAATAATAATCTCTATCTTCCTCATCTATTGTTTCTTCTCTATCATGGTTGGCCTCTTGGCGATACATATTCTCATATTCTTCTTCGGTACAAGCATAATACACATTTCCTTTCATCTCTTGTGTATCTGATGATTTTTCATCAGGACCATCTTCCAAGTATAATGGATGGGGGATCTGATCAAGTTGTTCCTTTCTTTCCCTTGGAAGTAGTTGCAGTGGAGGCCTTCTATATTGAGGGTTATAACCCCGATTGTTGACTTGAGTGTTCTGTCTCGAAAGGTTCTTGTTCTCAATTTCAAGCTTTCCAACCTTTTGTGTTAAACTACTAACGAGTTTGTACAACTTGTCCACTTTTGGGTCTGATGATTCTCTATCTTGACCAGAGGAGGATGCCTCCTCTTTCCCTCTTTTGGGTTCAGTAGTTTCTTGCTTTACCCTTGAATTTCCTGCCGAGACCAGATTGGCTTCCACCTCAACAACATTAGTCTGAAGTTGTTCTAGAGTGAGAGACTTCCTCTCTCTCAGGGAAAAACCAACATGGGACTGAAAATCTCCCGGGAAAATCACACGAGCTGTAGTTAGAGGAAGATTTATGTCAGTAGGCAGGTTATTGTAC
>APFE030680103.1:32274-47186 GCA_000404065.3 Pinus taeda
TGGCGGATCCTCAGTTTTCTTCTTGGCGCCCTGAGGGATGTGATCCCCAAGGTTGTGCTTCTGAAGGATTTCTGCCATTTGGTCAATTTGTTTCTTCAAGCAAGAATATTCTGGATGGAATCCTCTTTGACAGTAGGTGCATCTGTTTCCTTTCTGCCCTTTCTCATTTCTCGAGCCGGAGGAGTCATTGAAGGGCTTGGTGTACCCTTCCTTCTTTGGATGGGAATGCGCTTTTCCCTTGTCTTTTTGCTGCTGATTTTTCTGACTTGAATCAGATCTGTGATGTTTATATTTACATTTAATAGAATCATGGGATTTGAGTTTGAAAGAGGCACAACCATGACCAATTTCCATCGTTGCCAATATTATTACACTTTGTTATCTCAAGGAGTTGTGTAAAGGATCAAAGAAATGCAAGAGTGACATGGAAAATTAAATGTAGTGTTTGATTAGTGATGAAAGCAATAAGTTCGAGATAGTAGTAAATATAATCATGTGAATTCACATAAATACTAGCTCATTGGTTGTGGGAATGCCTATGCCAAAGGTAAAATTAAAATAAATCATAATTAAAGGAAACAATTAAGGGTCAATACTCATAATAATGGTTCCATGCGCTTGTTTATAAGCATGGTAGAAAGTGTTTGACCCTGGCTATGTATCAAAGCTTTTTATTGGCTCTCATGGAGCACTCTATGCCATATTTAAACTATGATCCTCTCTCTCCATGCTCAATTTCTCTAATATACACTTGGAGGAACCCTTTATATTTTTCGCTCATATTTCCAAGGGGTTATTGGTCACATATTCTTTTTGACATATTGAGGAATTACCTTCATATCCTAGTTGCAATCCCATCTCAGTGAGAATCCTTTCTCCAACTATTTTCTATGCATATTTATTTTATTATTGACCAATTGAGGTATTTTGGAAAATTTTAGCATTTGTAATTGGGACACTCCATTTATAAAGTACCATATTTCGATGAAGGAGTGATTTGGGTTTACTTTAAAAGGGTTTGATTTTCCTAAGAGAGTGTTATATTTTTTATCCCCTTGGTTAGGCTTCATGAACTTATGGACACCTTAGTTTTGGTGTATGGTTAACATTTATTATTGTTTTTGCATGGAACTCTTATCTATAAGCTTAGTACTTTAGTCAAATTGTTGGATACCTCGTTAGGTATGCTCAATCTGGGAGTTAGTTGCTCAATTATGAGAGCACCAATTTACACAAAAAGAGCATTAGGAAAATAGAGAAGGGAACTTTGTCCTTTGATTTCTCTAAAGGGCCTCGAAGTTCTCAACAAAAATGGATCTTATAAGGTTTTAGTTATTAGCAATTCAACAGTAATTATAACATCCCTTTATCATCAAAACCTCCTATGAAATTTCTCTATTTCCACACTTTTTCAATGATCAATATAATATTATAATTTTATTTGCTATCTCAACTTTATGGAGAATAAGAAAGAAATCATAAGATTCACCTTAGTAAGGATGTCAAAATATCTAATAATCACTACTCATCCCCTACTATGAATTACCAAATATTTACAAGAGCTATCATCTTTTAACAAGTGTCTTTACATGAGTACGTGGAGAAGGATGCTAAGAAATAGGTATAAACTTGCCTTAAATCGTAAGTATGTCTCACACCTTGGGGTAGTAAAGAATCATATGGTGAAAATGATTCCTCTTGCAAGTTAAATGGATTGGTTGGTTAACAAATTAATGCTAGTATAGGAAGGGGTTAGGAATTTAACTATCATCACATTTAATAGAATCATGGGAATTGAGTTTGAAAGAGGGCACAACCATGACCGATTTCCATCGTTCCCGATATTATTACACTCTCTTATCTCAAGGAGCTGTGTAAAGGATCGAAGAAATGCAAGAGTGACATGGAAAATTAAATGTAGTGTTTGATTAGTAATGAGAGCAATAAGTTCGAGATAGTAGTAAATAGAATCATGTGAATTCACATAAATACTAGCTCATTGGTTGTGGGAATGCCTATGCCAGATGTAAAATTAAAATAAATGATAAATATAGGAAAGAATTAAGGGTCAATACTCATAATAATGGTTGCATGCACTTGTTTGACCCTAGTTATGTATCAAAGCTTTTTATTGGCTCTCACAGAGCACTCTATGCCATATGTAAACTATGATCCTCTCTCCCCATGCTCAATTTCTCTAATATACCCTTAGAGGAATCCTTTATATTTCCCACTCATATTTCCATTGTTTACTGGTCACATATTCTTTTTGACATATTGTGGAATTTCCTTCTTATCCTAGTTGTGAGCCCATCTCAGTGAGAATCCCTTTTCCAACTATTTTCTATGCATAGTTATTTTATTATTGACCAATTGAGGTATTTTGGAAACTTTTAGCATTTGTAATTTGGACACTCCATTTATAAAGTACCATATTTCGATAAAGGAGTGATTTGAAATATGAAAATTTGGTTAAATTATATCCTAGAGAGATAGGAAATGTGAGAATTAATTGCAAACATTCCATTCTGGGAGTTCCATTAAATATGGAAAGTGTGTTAAATTTTTGGGTTGACTTTAAAAGGATTTGATTTTCCTAAGAGAGTGTTATATCTTTTATCCCCTTGGTTAGGCTTCATGAACTTATAGACACCTTAGTTTTGGTGTATGGTTAACATTTATTATTGTTTTGGCATGGAACTCATACCTATAAGCTTAACACTTTAGTCAACTTGTTAGCTAACTCATTAGGTATGCTCTACATGGGAGTTAGTTGCCCAATTATGAGAGTACCAACTTACACAGAAGGAGCATTAGGAACATAGAGAAGGGAACTTTGTCATTCAAGCTTGTTAAGGATACCTAGGCCAAGGAGCATACTTCATTGAAATTAGCGACAAACCTAGACACATTTGTTGTGGATGAGCATTTGAGCTTAGCGATCACATTGATACATTTGATAGTAAAATTGTGCATAAAAGGAAGGCATATGGCACAAATTTAGATGGGATTGAACCTGAGATTGTTAATTAAAATTTCTTTCCTTTTAGTGGTTGGATGAATCCTAGTTTGACACATATGCATGCTTGTAAAGTAGACTATTCCATGTGGGTTTTCCTAGTTGGTTACTTATATGTGCACATGTCCTCATTATGTTAGTTATCTTGTCGTAAATGGGGATTTTGATATAGATGTAAACCCTAGAAAAAAAGAGGTTGATGATGATGTTGGCTCTCCTAGTTTTATTTGTAGCACTTGCAATTCTAACATAATAGAAAACATGAATCTTAGACATAACACATCGCACATTTCTAGAGATATATTCTCATGGGATGTAAGGCTAGGGAAAATATGATGTGATTCTTCTATTCTTGATAGTCCATGGAGGTATTAATGCTTATGGTGATGCAACAAAATATGCGTTAAGGTTTGAGGATTCAGACCCTATGAATGACATGTAGATTTAAAGCCTACTACTAGAGTTATTTTACCATGTACTTATGTATTCTAATTGTACCATGTATATCATTAATTGTCAATTCTATTTATTTATATTTTATTACAATTGTAAATATGACAATTCACATGATCTATGAATACTTCAAGAACTTAGATCATATATGCATGCCCTCCTATGGAATATTTATGTTCATTACTTGGATGTCATAGGAAAGCATCCTTGAAAATCCTTTCTACCTTTTCATTTGTTCTTTAGGTTAATCATGGCGGTTAGAGTATCTTGGGTAGGTAATTTCACATAGGCCTAATTTTTTAGGCATGTGGAAGTCACCTAATTGATCCTTAACCTTAGAAATTACTTTAATTATTATAGTATTTGAATTTTATAGGAAAAAGTGAGCTAATGTAATGGAATGAAAAATTTATTTCCGTTAGTAAATTGTATGAAACTCATTGTTGATCTAAAGTGATCTTGAGATCTAATCTTAGCTATCAATCACTTTTGGGATTTTTGTTAAGGATTCAATTAATAAATGAAACTTACAAAAGGAGGGATACACTTAAGGGAGAAGACACATCTTGAACACAAGACATAGTGAGATTGTGAAATATTGGTCATTGAGTAAAGGATAGGTGAAGAAGGACTTTCATCCAAGTATGCGGGGTTTGAGGAACAGTGTAATGGGTAAATAGGGATGGATGCAAATCAACCAAGTTTACTGTTTTATAGGTATTTTTCCTGACAAGGCCATTATCCTAGGAAGGGCTCCCTTGTATGGTGTGGATTGTTATGAAATGAAATGATGAATTTGAAGGGAAAAAATATTCTGTGTTCATGTGTAGGAGATTATTTTTTTTGTTTTCTAGCATTGTTACATTTTATTGAAGTGTTAAAATCTGAGATTTGTTGTTTATTCATTAGATCTAATCTTCAAGGAAGTAAATATCTATGTTTTAGAGGTTGGAAATTAACATGGTATCATATCATAACTTCTAAAACCTAATCCCTTGTGAATTTCACATAGGTAAAATCCATATAGGGCCGAGCAGGGGGTGATTATACATATAGTATATACATATATTGAGAAATAAACGATACAATATCAATGGTAAAGAAACAATGGATGTAGTCTAGAGCAACAAAAACGACACAAGGATGTGCATGTTAAAAAGTGGATGAAAATATAACAGTTAGTGGCCAATAAACTAAAAGTAATAAAGAGAGAGAAAAGTACATTTTCATCCAAGGGGACAACCACACATTGTAGGTTTCATTATGATAGGTTGTGGAAAGGGAGCCACCAACCATAAATTCCACAATCACCGTAGGAAATAGGTGTTGGGTGTAGGGATAGGGACAATGCAGCGTGTAGCTAGAACACAACTAGGGAGAACCCCACGAACAATCAAGGGTTGAGCCACACGAGGGAGAGGAAAACCCTTGATAGCACATAGAACAAGTCAAATTGAATTTCTTCATACTTGTCACTCTTACATTGAAGCCACCTTGTCTTCTTACTTGTTGACTCAAGAGTGGAATTTCATTATGAACAAACCACTTTTACTCATCTTCATAGGTTCTCATTTGGACCCATTCTTTGTGGAATTTCACATATAAGCATCATCATTCCATTCCTTGCATTTTCCTACCATTCAACATATATCACTTTAGGGACCCCAACATTTGGATACATGGACCAGCCCATCCATTTTATGCATTTCTTATTTATCAAATGTTATATCCTTTAGCACCATTACACCTCTTACTTTTGGGGTCCCATGTTTCTCAATACCAGTTGAATTGGGAGTCTAGCTTGTCCTCATAGCAAAGCTAGCACCATTTGCAATTCTCATTTTCATGATGAAAATCCATGTCCCTTTAAACTCCTCCCTGTTATGACCTCTTGGTTTACTCTGACAGAGGCCTTTGTACCACTTGTACTTCATTTGCTTAGTTGTAGCATCATTCTGTCATCCTTGTTTACATCATGAATGATGAGCCCCTATTATATCTCATGGATTATGTTCATAGAAACATTGACTCTTGTTACAATATGTCTTCTCCTCAATGTACGATACCCATTTTATGTTGCTACATTTGAACTTTAGATGTCTTATTGGTTTACTAATATGTATTTGAAAAGCCACCATGCACTTGGCCATCCCCTATGGAATTTCTTAAAACATTTCCAAGTCATCCTTTCATATTACTCTCTAATAAGTAAAGTTGGAATCCCACCCACTAGACCACTTTCTCCTCGTGCCTTTGTTGAAGAATTATCATTGCCTTAGCTTTGGAAAACCCTCATCTATTGAATTCAACATGTATTTCGGTGGAATGGGTCAAGTGTCATTAATTGGTGCCTTGTATCAAGCAAAGGAAGAACTTATTTCCCTTTTGACTTGGCTGTTTCTCATGTTCTCGACTTTAGTGCATCATCACACGTTTGAGAATCACACTTGATACATTGGTCTTTCTGTAGATTGTATCAAAATTCACCTCAAATAAGGTGGAGGAGAAATTTTCTCATATTATTCACTAGAAGGCTTAGCTAATTAGGGTTTGTAACCCTCCAAAAGAATTTTGAGGCATCAAATAATATTTTTTGGGTAAAAGTTCTAAATCCACTAACATTATTCTACATATACATACTTTTCCAATTACACGCGAATCACCTGAATTAGATTAAGTGTGAAAAATTTATTCTACCCAAAACGTGACCTTCCTTTTTTTACCACTATGATTTGAGATGGTGAGAAGTCAAGCCGCATTTTTCATAGAAATGGTACTATTCTTCCAAGCAGGGAGATGAGTTCTAAGGGGATCTTGAATCTCATTCACTTAGATGTATGTCAATTGATTTCAATGTCATCGATATAATGATCATAATACTATACCACTTCATGATAAATATTCAAAGAAAAATACACCACCTTCATGAAGGCCAAAATGAGGTCTTCAGTCGATTCTAGGAGTTCAAGGCTTAGGTGGAAAACTAGACAAGAAACAAGATCAAGGTCTTGAAGCGAGATAATGGTACACTTGTAATGACTTCAAGGATTTCTACCAAAAGGTATAGATGAAGAGGAATATGACAGTCTCATACAACCCTCAATAGAATGGGGTTATGGAGGGGAGAAATTGACCCATCATCATTTCTACTAATGTTATGCTACATTACTAGGAGTTGTTTATGTTTCTTTGGGGAAAAGAATGTAACATTGCAATACATGTGTAGAACATTAAGTTGCACAAAACATTGAAATTTTTCAGAGTTTCCAAAAAGGGAATAAGACCCATACATGACAGTTTAGAAGGAAAAACAAGTCTATATTAACTCTCATAGATGATTACATGATGGTCAAGTTTCGGCCAGCTTTTGGATTTTCAGGTATGGGTACATCTCAAAACGTTGGGTTCCTAGAAGTTTCATGCAACATAGGTGCAACAACAATTTTCACAAGATATTAGGGGATGTGAGTATAGAGGAGGAATTCATTAAGGTGATGTAGGTGTAGGATAGTCAAGGATATTTTGTTAACTAATATACATCATATTCCTACATAGAAAAGGATGAAGTTGGAATCTTGAAGCCTGAAGAGGATATTTTTTCAATACAATATGACCTCAAATGCTTACAAGATCTTGATAGCATGTATAGGAAGATATGTGTGAATAGAGATGTTAAGTTCAAGGAGAATATAACATCTAGGAAGTCTAATGACTCACCACTGTTACTGACCAAGGACAAGTAGCATGAGGCTTTGATGGTGGAGAATCATGCAAATTGTTCTAGTTAAGAGAGTCAACTTCCATGTGAGGAGGAGTCAATATCTCCTTTTAGTTTTGTCAAGAGATTTAGGTGGTTTGAGTAGGCATTGAGGGATGTTCATGAGGAAGTATACTTGGATATTGTTAAAGGAAATCCATCGTAAAGGAAGATGCATAGGACATTGTGTCAAGAACAAAGAGACAACAAGTTCGAGGAAGAAGTACCTTTAGAAAGCTCCTTAGGAAGTACCTTCCTCATTAGGAGGGAAGTGTTAGATGATCTGAGTAGTTTGGGCATATACTTTCACATAGGCCTGTGTTCCTAAGCATGCAGAAGTCACATAATTTACCCTTAACCTTTGCAATTATTTTAATTATTAATGTAATTGACATTTATTAAAAAAGTGACTTACTCCAATGAAATGTAAAGGTTATTTGTTTTAGTTAATTAGATAGGTTTCAACCATTCATATGAGGTAATGATGAAATCTAATAGCAAGAATCAATGACTTTGGTGATTAAAATTGAGGTTATAGTCAACAACTCAATTTTATAAAAAAATAATGGTCCAGACTACTAGAGTTAGAAATTAACAAACCAATGATTAAAATAACTCCATGATTAAAATAACTCCATGTTGCAGCTTTCATAGGACATAATTTTCTGTGAGCTACCTTCGGAGCGTTCTGTACTACAAACAATGCTTTGACATAATCAAAGCCATTGGAAACCAAGTAAAAATTAAATTTTCTGGGAATTTGAATGATTCAGCTTACACTACTTACGAAGGACGATTTCAGGCTAAATTGTTTCACCTGCTCTTAAATATTCAATATCCAACTTTTAACGATTTGACTATTTTTCAAAAGCTGCAAGTTGTCCGGCTACAAAATTCAAATAAACTATGGTATTCACACAACCATATCACGATATGGATGAAGATGAAATTCCTTGTGCACTATATTATGAGTATCAATAATTAAACTTAAAGTGTATAATAAATAAAAGAGAAATGTCTACCTGTTTGCCCTGATGAGGGTGTCACATTTGCAGCAGCTGATTGGACAGAAAATCGGTTGGCGCAAGCATCCTTAAAGTTCTGTGAAATGAGAACCAACTGTGCCGAATTGTGTGAATATTTTACATCGTTCTGTTCGGGATTAGCCTGCAGAATATAAATATTTAGAAAGAAATTATATTAGAGTAGAATCCAAATATGTGACGGAGCTCTTAAAGCATTTCCAGTAGAAGGCTGCGAGATAGGAACGCAGAATAGGTGAATATATAAATAATTCTCATAGCGGTAAATATTAGAAATTCATTAGGTAAAAAGTCTCTGCCTATATCTTATTTTTTTTTTTTCTTCTAATTATTCAATTAAATCTGAAATTATGTCGAAGAAATGGTTACATTGGCAATTGAGTTTAGTTTATGATTTCCATTAACCCAACAAAATCAGGTATTGGTAGCAAGAAAGATATCATATGAAAAACAATAAAATGAATAGATTGACACTTAACATTAGCATGTTTCACTGTTAAATCTATTGAGTAAGAAACAGTTGGGAAAGAAATTTTGATTTATTTTCAATTGGGTATATCTTATTAAATAAATTATTTTGAATTAATCAAAATATATGCAACTAGAATACACAATATAAATATTGAAAATGAAACTGATATTTGCAAGATCTTACCGCATTATATATCGAAAAAAATTCTGGAAGATTTCGAGGGGAAATTATTGATAAAGAAATACCGCCCTGACATGAAAGTACAACAACATTAGCATGTACAATTAAATGGGCTTGAATTAATTAAAGATATTTCACAAAGTCTAAAAGCATAATGTGAATCAAAGGTACTTCAAAAATTCTAAAAGCATAATAGCATAATGTTACTATATCACTAAATGTTGTTAGAAAAACTGATACATGGACATGCCATCAACATACCTCACCAAATGCCTTGGCAATTGTTTCTAGATCAACCTTCCACGGCTGTATTACCGATTCTTCATTTTCATTCTGCTGAGTTAAACAAGCTGGCCGAGTAATTACCATTGGAAGTGAAAATGGTTTAGATGCCGCAACGAGCACACAATGCATTTTTATTGTATCTGTCGTTTGAGTTGCCGTTTGGCCATAAGGACATATCTGATAATCCCGAAGCATTGAGCAAATTACGTAAACCAAATAAATGTGTTAAGAAGTAAACATTTGAACATTACAAAAAACCCATAAAGCATTGAGCACGTTTCAGAAATTACGTAAACCAAATAAATGTGTTAAGAAGTAAACATTTGAACATTACAAAAAACCCATAAAGACTCTATGTTTTAAGTAGCATCATTTTGAAAAAAACATAAATGAATTTGTTGATAGCCATCATTTCAAAGCTCTACTATTCTTCTGAAATGAACATCTCTCGTACGCCAAGTTGGCAAAGAAGCTCTTTTTCAATGGAAAAATATACATGCCTATTTTCATGTTAATAATATAATAACTTTCATAATAATAATATAATGCCTATGCTTATACATTCCTATGTTTAGCATCAACATCGAACTCTATATGTAAACTTTAGCTCCACTCTACTAGTTTTTCAAATAGTTCTCATTCTCCTCTAATATGCCACGTGGCCCCACTATCTACTAGCCCCAATTGGTATGATACTCAAGGAAAGGTAGGAAACAAGTGAGAATTATGTCTTAAACTTTTGTCCCATATTTTTTCTTGGGAAAATAAAAATGAACGTGTACAAATAAAGACAACTTTAGTAAAGTGCTTCTTCCGTCATAAAGGTGAGACAAGCTAATCTTTGATAAGTTATTTAGTGAATCAAAGAGTGTTTTAAACATGTAGAAAACTAACCAAACCATCAGTTACACTAGCTTGTAGCATGAAACTTTCACCTAAAGCCTAGATGAAGAGAACCGGCATTTACATTCATCTTGCGAAAGGAAAAAGGTAAGAAAAATATTTATAATTACTTGTGGACAATCTTAGGATGGAAAGAAATTACATTGCAAGTATAAAATTGAAAATTTGGTGAATTTGGACAAGTTTTAGGCTGCTTTGGCACAAGCACATCGTAGTCTCTAGAAGCGCAGCACCAAAGTGCAACGTAATGTCTAGAAGTGCAAAGCCAACCTCTAAGGTGTAGCACAGCCTATGGAAGCGCAATGCCACCAAAGTTTTACCAATTTAACTCAAGAAACCCAAGTTTTTTCACTAATGGAGGGGAGATCTCAATGAACAAAGGAGGTTAGGAAGCAAATGAAATGAGTTTGGGACCTTTTTGATTTTTATAGGAAAAATATGATTCCCTTTTTAATGAAAATGGGCCCCACATATCTTTCCAAAACATGATTTTTCACCTTTTAAACTAGGCCACTTTGGAGAGCTAAAACCTAAGTTTCTCTTTATCTTTTTGAACAAAGAGACTTCTTCTTCTGGAACCTTGAGATTGCAACCATAAAGCACTTATGAAAATTCATCAAACTTATACAAAGAGCTTCTTATCACAACTCATTTAATGTTGGATTTATGCATGGAATGAGGATGGACCTTGAAACCTTAATGACTTAATGAAGACATGAAACTAAGTGAAATGTTAATGAAATGGTAATGAAAATGATTGATATAAAGAAAACATCCTTTTTATTATGATTCCTTCATATGAGTGAACTAAGAGATCAATATCTGTGATTTTTCCAAAATAATGGAGACATTCCTAGACAAACTAGTGAGTGACCAAATTTTGAGTGACCAAATTTTACTCTGAAAACATAGTGACATGATAAAATTTGACCTTGAGACTCCTAGAAAACTTGGTAAAAGCATATTTGATCACTGGTGGCAGGAAGACAAGACTAACACTAACAAAAGGTAGAACTCTCTTTGATAGGATTTAAGAATCCCTTTCAAGGGTTTCACCTTATGCTCTCACTAAAGGAACCTATAGAATATACATTTAATTGAATTTGAATGTAAAAGCACATTTTTTTCTTTGGGGAAAAAGGGAAAGAAGCATAAACTAAATAACATCACCTCAATATAATACAAATCAACATGAAAGTCAAGTATTAAATATAAATGATATTTACATTCTATCCAAACAGAGGGATGAGGACCATTTAGATTATTTAAAAGCCTATGTTCAATCCAAGATAGATATTTTAACTTTCAAAATAAGTGGTTAGTTGTATACCATTAATGCTTCAGCAAGTCCTCCTACTATGTCAGACTCTTCTCCATAGCCACCTCCAGAAAATTCTATTTGTGAAAGCCACTGCATGAAGTGTGTCAAACTATTTGTCCAGGGGCTCCGCCTTGGCCCTCCCACTACAAAAAAAATAGAAATGTCATTTCATATGTATATATATATAAATAAAATGTTGAATAGATATGTTAGCTCAACTAACTTTTCAAACTAGTGAATTGAAAATACATGTAGAACTATGTGAAAATATGTAATATTATATTATAAAATAAAATAAAATAAAAGATATAAATAATTCACATGGCATTTACATATCACTATCACGTCCATTTGTATAGAATACAATTAGTGCCATTTGAACATTTGGTTTTTGAGGAACACACTGCAATAAAACAATACATTTATGTAAATACATTTAAATTATCTAACATTACATACATAACTAAAACAAAATTGAAAAAAGTTAAGATCAAATAATAATAATAATAATAAATCAAAATTCTTTCCACAATTTTCATTTTTTCTCTAATAATTCAACCTAATTCTATTATATTTATAGACAAAATCTAGAATAATATTATTTCAAAATTTATGTTCAATCTACTTTTACTCCAATATAATTCATGATGAGTCAAAATTATATAAGAAGTGAATATGATCATTGTGTTTACTTTAAGCAATTAAGTAATGGCATGTTCATTATCTTAGTGTTGTATGTTGACGATATGCTTTTAGCAAGCAAAAACATAATAGAGATCAATAGGTTAAAGGCTCAGATGGCAAGGACATTTGATATGAAAGATCTAGGAGCAACAAGACAGATTTTGGGCATGGAGATTTTTAGAGACAGGAGAAATGGTAAGCTGTGGCTATTACAACAACAGTATATTGAGAAAATACTCCTGAGGTTTGGTATGAACAATGTGAAGCCTGTGTCAGTCCCTTTAGCTTCCCATTTTAAGCTTTCTTCTAGTTTATGTCCTAATACAAATGAAGAAAATGAATATAGGTCTTGAATTTCGTATGCAAATGTAGTAGGTTGTTTGATGTATGCGACGGTCTGTACTCGACCAGTGAAATGGGGTCTTCGATATTTGAGAGGCACAATAGGAGTAGTGAATTTGTTTATGGATATGTTTATTCCAATTTTGCAGGTGATTCGGATAAGAGAAGGTCAACATCAAGGTATTTCTTTACTCTTGCAGGTGGAGCTATTAGCTGGATGTTAAAGCTACAGAAGATTGTTGCTTTATCCACTACTGAAGCAGAATACATAGCTGCTTTTCATGCTTGCAAAGAAGTGATTTGGTTGAAAGGTTTGTTTGGCGAGTTTGGTAGGTTACAGGACAACAAGTTATTTTGTAATAGTCAAAGTGCAATTCATTTGGCTAAGAATCCGGCCTATCATAGTAAATCAAAGCATATACCTATAAAGTACCATTTTGTAAGACAAGTTATCACTGAAAGGGGAGTCTCTCTTGAAAAAGTGCATACAAAGGAGAACTGTGCAAACATGTTCATGAAACCAGTTTTGTTAGAGAAGCTACGTTGGTGTCTGGCTTCTGTTGACTTGCAAAAAAGATGAACTAATAAAGAAACAGGGTATCAAGCTAATTGTTGTCAAGGTTGAGATTGTTGAGATTTTCTATTTTATTAAATTGGGCAAAATCCTCATGTAGGTGACAACAATAGGATTTATTGCTATATTAGCTCAATTTTGTTGAGGAGTTATTGCATCCTATATTTGTTGTGAGAGGATTTACGATTGAGTTTTATACTCCTATCTATAAAAATATAAGCCCATACAGGATATCGTGGAGAAAAGAGAGTGTGTGAGGAAATAAATTGTTGTAATCTCCTGTTGAATAATAAGATTGCCGATGCCTCTGTTTTGGTGGATCTAGCCCAAATTGGTTGGGTGAACCACGTTAAATCCTTGTGTTATTTTTCATGTTTTTTTTTATGTGTGTTGTGTATGCCTTTTAAATTTCCACTGCAGATTGTTTGCTCCAACACAATCAACATAAATTCAAGACCAAAGCATACATAAATTCAAGCCCAACTTTAATGATGTTCTTTGGAAAGAAACATAGACAAAATTTATTTAAATTATTGAAATGAACTTGATTAGATTTGACTCATTAAATGTTTTATAATCAATGTCCCCCTAATTACAACTCATGTATTTTACTTTTTTACCTAGTTCATAAGCCTAAATCAGTATAAAGTGCTGCATTCATGTCTTTCTACCTTTGGATCAAGTAGAGGAATCATATTCTAGTTAGTTTTTATTCAAATGATTCTTCTAACCTTATTATTTAAACAAATGATTCTTCTAACATGCCAATTAGTATTTTAATGTGTACCCAAACATTCCTAAGATTATGATTATTTCTATTTGGACAAATAATCTCACAAACATCCCTACAACAAAATTAAGATTGCTTATCATTAAAAAATAATAATAATTATACATGTCAATCAAGTAATGATGCATATTTCTTAGCTATTACTTAGAAAATAGACACTACCCAAGTGAACAACAATTCTTTTTGACTAAGTATAGTTTTCTAACATGCCAATTAGTATTTTAATGTGTACCCAAACATTCCTAAGATTATGATTATTTCTATTTGAACAAATAATCTCACAAACATCCCTACAACAAAATTAAGATTGCTTATCATTAAAAAATAATAATAATTATACATGTCAATCAAGTAATGATGCATATTTCTTAGCTATTACTTAGAAAATAGACACTACCCAAGTGAACAACAATTCTCTTTGACTAAGTATAGTTTCTTATTTTCCAAAATACTTCCATAAAGCTCCACTAAGATGGGGCTAATCTTAATAGTCTTATAATTAGAGGGATTACTTATTCCTTTGGTGCTTGATGAATCAAGCTAAAATAAAAGGACGACCAAACATTCTATGTTTCTACGTTTTTGACATTGCATATTCCCATCATTAAAAGATAACTAAGGAATTGTTTTCAAATCCCTTTGTCTTATGTGCACTATGAGTTGAATAGGGATGACATCCATAAATATTTTTGACTAAGTGTAGTTTCTTATTTTCCTTTTCCACCTCAACAAAGGTAATTAAGTTATTATCTTTAAGCATGTTAATTTTTTAAATAGATTATTAAATAGATTACTTAAAAATTAAAATAACATTTCATTTTTACTATCATTTTAGTTGAGAAATTTACAAACTTTTTTATCAATTTTTTAGAAATATATATAATTTAACTGATCAAAGTCGAAAGTGATATGGGGGATGAGGGTAAAAATTTAAATGTTGCCTCGATTAATAAAAAGTTAAAAGTAAAAGGTTAAAAAGTAATAAATAAAGAGTTAAAAGTAATATAAACCCTAGTAGCTCAATTAATAATAAAAAATTAAAGTAATAAAAATAATAAAATTTATTTTTTATATTTTTTATTATGTTAT
>APFE030680109.1:0-51154 GCA_000404065.3 Pinus taeda
GCGCCCTTCTGCTTAGGGGTAGTTTGGGGAGGATCAAGTTGGTTTTTGCTTCGTGTGCTAACCGGAAATGCTTCTTGACCTTCTTCTTGTGGGAGGATGAAATCCCACATTCCTTGTACTTCCACAACTTCTTCATCATCGATCTATCCTTCAGTGGTTCTCTCTTCTTCTTCCTCTTCTTCGGATTCGACATTTGAGATGGCGTTGGGTGGTTTCACATCCATTGAAGGACCTCTTTTAAAAGTTCTGTAGGGTTTTTTCGAAGAAGTTTCTACCACTTTTTTTTTATGTCAATCAACTCATTGGACATGGTCTTTAATACCTTCTGCAACCCTTCTAAATCGAAAGGATCTTTCGTTTGTTTCTTCTTGGGGTCTTCCTTGAAGGTGATCTTTTTAGATTTGCGTTCTTCGATTGCAGATCTTTTTTCCAAGGCTATAACGCGTTTCTCTACTGTTATTGCCTCTGTTAGGTTTTCAACTAAAGTTGTTTTATTCGCCCTATCTACGAAGACTGCTAAGTTTGATGGTAAGGCTGTGATATACCATTCACATCGCACTTCTTCGCTAGGTTGGGAAGTAGCGGGGATTTTGCTGAGGATCTTATTGAATCGTAAATTGAAATCTTTGATGGATTCTCTAGCTTCGGCTTTAAGATTGGATAAGTCACTGATTAACATTGTCGTTGATCTGTCATCACCAAATTTGGTGAGGAATTGATTTTGAAAGATGTCCCAACTCGTTATAGACCCGAAAGGTAATGAAAAGTACCATGACCCAGCTGTTCCTTGCATTGTATAGTGAAAAAGGCGGACAACTGCATCTTCGTTGGTAACTCTGTTAAGATTGACCGAGAGCATGAAATTGTTAATGTGCTCTTCAGCTAGCATGCCTGCCTCTGGGTTGAACTTGGGTAGCCATTTCTCAGGATGGGCTGGTATTTGGCTTAGGGGTGGAGGCATTAAAACCGCTCCAGGGTTGTTCCATGGAGATTGGGCCATTTTTGAGCTGCTGGTAATTACAAGTGTAGGGGATGATCCTTGAGGATGGGAAGATGAAGATATTATGATCTTGGATGATTGTGGAAGAGGGGTTGTGGAAGGTGGATGAGTGATTTGGAATGAAGATGTGGGCGGTTGACTTCGCGGTAAGGGGGTTGAGATGGACGATGTAGATGAAAGAGTCTCACTGTCAGAGTGCAGTGATTCTTTCCTTGCTCTTTTCCTGGTAGGAAGAGGGAGTTCAGTTGGCTAGATGTCAAATTTTCCACTCTTTAGCCTGGTCAGGGGATGAGCAGGATTGTACTGCGAAGTCATGCTGCTTTGAGATTTATCAGACCCCAGTGTAAAAATAGAAATTCCCTGGAGTTTGTGAATAACAGTTTGAACTTCAGGGGGTTCACTGGTAGGTTGGTCTGAAATATTAGGGTATGTAGCAGCGATTAGTTTTCGACCGACTTCTGATTCTAAACTTAAATGTACTGAGGAAGTCGAGGGATTTGATGAGGGTGATTTACTCTCAGAATGGTATTTAGATTTTGATTTAGGTGCCATTGATAGTTCAGGCCCTCCTTCTAGCGCCAAATATGTTGAAGCCCCGAAAATCGGGTCGACAACAAGGGGGATACCCACCCGGTCCGGACCTTGGTTGGCAGCTCCTTATCCGTTTGGTATGGCGGGTCCGACTGGTGATAACGGGACCAGTTTCCCAACCTTGGGTGTATGTGTGTGTGTGTAGAGTTGAACTATGCTGATCTAAGAGAAATTTAAAGCTAATCTAATTCAGACTCTTTAAACTAACTCTATATTATTGTAATCTAATAAGAAACAACACATCTAATCTACACTAACCCGGGGTGTATATCTTCTATTATGCGATCTAAAAAGATTTCGAACAATAACTGGTAATAAAGATCATTCAGCTATCATAAGAATAGAAATCATTAAAGATAAACCACTTTGCATAAGAAGTTAGGCAAAACAGTTGTGAACAGCATATCGCATAATAAGTTATTCATATGTCAGACACAAACATTATGACTCCACCGTACAAAAGTGCCAAATGATAACCCATACATTCATATAATGACATATAAACAACTGAAACTATAAATCACTTAAAGAACATAAGCAGGAATAGTCAAGAGATAAAATTACCATTTATGACTGATTCCACTCATAAGCTTCAAGCAACAATGATCTATCTCTCCTTGCTTTAACATCTACTAAGAGTACAGAAGTGCAACATCAGTAGCAGATATCAAATGCAAATGTTAATAAACCTTGATCCATCCATTCATCAAAACCACCTCCGAGGGCGCAAAAGTGCATGTTCTGAGGACGAGTTTTTGACAAATCTCCGAACCCTTCTCTAAATGCCTGAGAAGGGTTTAAATACTGCTAGCTAATTAACTTGATTACACAAATTTAGGATCCGGTTTTCAAATGACCGTCCTTCTGATAAAGCAAATTATCTCTAAAATTAAATCTGATTCTGAACTATTTCTGTATTTACTCCTTAGTGCTGTAGGCATGCAGCATTCGGCTGGGAAGAGTCAGATGGTTGCTTTCCCCTTTCGTGTGTGCTATAAAAATAGAAGTAACAAGAGCTGGCACCACTTTGTGGTAAATTATAAGATATTTTAGATAATCTCCCGCTGATTGGGTGTATACTTGGTAATAACTCAAATTTCCCTCAAACTAGTTCTGCTTTTGCTATTTTGGTTTCTGTATTTGCGGATGAATTCATGAGTTAAAAGACTTTACTTTCTGAGCAATTTTCTGGATTGAAAACTACCTCCGTTCTTCATTCCGGGCTTTTCTGGCGTGTAAGTTTCAGGTCTTTTTGTAATCATGCTACTTTTTTGCACCTTTAATTATGAGCTTCAGATGACCTATTGGTCATTAGAATCTGTTGAGTGATACTCTGGAGTCTGTGGTTCTATCACATGCGACACCTATTTCTGAAGAGATCTCTTCTGTGTCCTTCGAGCATTGGCACTTTCCCCTTTTCCTTAGATGTTTCCTGCAAAATTGCTCCATGTTATTTCCTGTTTTATAGTTTGTGTAAAGGAAAAGGGTAATGGAAATAAAGATTGACATGAAAACTCCAGATCTTATGTGTGCATAATTATGACATTTAAAGTGAACTGACTCTTCGGAAAACAAAAAGCAGCCATTCGTACAATCATCAATTTCCTTTTTTAAGGCGCGCGCTTAATTCTAATTCATGGGAAGCTTCCTTTGAATACTGTGCCGAAAAAATTCGCGCTCATCGCAGATCGTAGATCGCAGATTGCAGATTTGTGTTATAGTATTGTGGTATCATGATATCGAATCATCGTAGATCGCAGATCTCAGATCACAGATTTGTGTTATTGTGTGCCGCTTTACGTGATGTTGCGATATACGATGTCGCACATCGGCCGTCGGGGATTTCTTAAGTTTCTTATTTAAGGGCGCTTGTGGTGAATGCGATGCGATGAATTTCGCATCGTTCCTTCGTAGTTTGTTATGCCCATAAAAGAAACGTTTTCTTTGCTTTGCTGCGATAAAATTCTAAGGAAAAACAAAAATGTTCATAGAGATGTTTGTTTGAATTTTTTACTAAGGATCCCCTATTTGCTTGGTGTTATTGCTAATATCAAACAAAAGAGGGTGGTTGTTGGTGGCCACAACACAATTCTAGAGCCCTGCAATTTACTTGTGGCTTCAACTTTATTAAGGACTTGCTTGTAATTTCCCTTGTTCAGTAGGGGCTTCACCATTTTCGTTTTAGTTCTGTTGTGGATCTTGAACGATTCTTATTTGCCTAGTTAACTGTTTGTAGGCAACCTAACTATTTTTGACATTTCTTATTGGTAGGTTAAGTGTTATTATCCAAATTAGTTACTGTAGTTGTAAGGGGTTCACGCTTGAATGTGTTCTATTTGACCTTGCAATAAGAATTCTGGGAAATATTTTGAATTCTTTCTGTTTGATGCCATTTCCATTCAACTGTACTGAGTTTTCAAACCATTTATTGCTATCTGTTTGGCATTGTCACCTCCAATTATGTTTTGATTTTGCAGCAGAAATACCTCTCCTGCATGTTTGATAAAACATTTAGTATTTCATGGCTGTCATTATTTGTAAACTCAATGTTTATGTTAATCATTAAACCATTGGAATATATTAAGTTGGGTCTATGTTATGGTCTTCTAGCAAATATAAGGGTCACTTGTATAAGCAAAGGGTAGATATCCTTGGGAATTTGGTCTATGTGAGTAATGGCTGAGAATTAGTATATATAGGAGATTATTATAGTCAATTCATATTTACTGTTCTATACTCTCTAATAAAATTATGATATTTTGGGTTATAACTTATTAGGGGTTATATTCTCTTAGTATCTTAGAAATTGTTCTGTAAGTTATCATTATTATTATTCTTGGGAGATGTACTCTCCATCTATATTTGTCTGTCAATCCTTGTCATACTTTTTTGAGTAATTTGGATCTTATGCTTTCGGAATGAAGCATTCCTAGAAGGGAGGTAATTGTTATGGCCCTCCAGTGAATTTAAGGAGTCCTGGAACTGGAACTACAGTGGTAATGGCTGAGAATTAGTATATATGATATTATTATGATCATTGACATGCACAATTGTCTATGATCATTTGATATTGCAATATTTTGGGTATCAGGAGTTATTCTCCTAGTATCTGAGGAGTCATAGTACAACTTATCATTATTCTTCTTAGGAATTGTGCTCCTCATTTATATTTGATGTGTTTAGGGTTTCTTATGTTCTTTTGGGTGTTTTCGATCAAAGTAGTCTACTCCGATGGAAATTCTATTGATTCCATATTAACAAAGGATCAAAAAATACAACTAGAAAGATACTTAAACCAACATCTCTCTAGAAAAATTCAACAATTCCAATTTAATAATCCTATCAGCCTCTCTTTGTACCTTTTGGGACAATTTCTAGTAACTAATACGTTAATAAATCGGTTTTAGTTAATAAATCAGTTTAACTTTACCCTAACGACCTCACTAAACCCGTCCTGCCCGTGGATATCCGCGTTTGAGGCAGAGGAGGGCAGGGGTGTTGAGGATGGTGCAGTGGAGTTGTTGCAGAAGAGGGCGGCAGACCTGCAGAGGGAGAAGGGTTTCGATGAGGGCTGTAGAGGACGAGGCGACTTTCTTCGCTGCATGAGGGCCGCGTAGGCCGTTTTTCCTGTAGATTGTTTTTCCCTCGCCCTCTGCATATTATGGTGGTATTTATGATGTTTTATATATATTTGGGTCACTGTTATCTTAAATTTTACCTTATCTTTGTTGTTTCTGAAAACCCGCAGGTGTATGGAAGATTGATTCTACACATTAGGAGAAAGCCCTACAAGATTTATCGGGTATGCATTCTTATTATCTCATGTGAGAGGTTCCTCTGGATATTTTGCTCTTAAGCCACTTGTAACATCTATTTCCTGTAATTTTTATCCATTTTATACTTCCACTGGGTGTACTTTCGTTACAAAAACCCTTTTTGTCATTTCCACTGAGTTTGAATTGTTTAAAAACTTAGAATTGTTTAGATACTTTTTGGATCATGAAATCGATTTCAGCAATAATCTGAGCCAGACCAAACAGTTTCTTCTTTTATATGCACTATGTATATTAGATCCCCTACCTTAACACTCTAATCTGTAGGTGTTGTCTCACTGCTTGTTGACAGAGAGCATCCTGTGGTCAAATCATGATAAAGCATGGACAATGAAGAAAGTCAAGATATGTATTTCCATTTCAACAAAATGGGGGAGATTTCAAGCTCACACAAGATTTTTGTCTCTAACCCTCAGGAGCATAGCCCCACTTTAATGACGACTGATATGACATTTTCTAAAAGGGCAACAACATAATTGTATTCTGCATTTATTATTATATAGGTCAGGAATCTTTCTTTTCATTTATCCAAGCTATTAAAAGTCTTGATTGGCCCTAGATTGTATGCCTATGGGCCAAAAAGCTGCATGAATTTGTACTATGTTTTCATTCTGAATAGTTTCCAGGTTTCCAAGAGTGTCTTTTTTGGAAACGTTTTCCCAGCATCAGATGGATATTACACATGAATGCTCAGTAGAGTCCCCACCTTGTTATAGAATGTCCACTTTATGATGGTCCCTCCTATCTACGCTAATAAGCTCTGGATTTTTTTCACCTTTGTTGAAGTTTGCAGAGGTTTGCTAATGAGTTTTTGATGTGCAGCCTGTGTTGGGAGTTGCTTGGAATGAAAGAATATATTGTTGATTTCCACTTGGGAGGTCCAGTACCTTTGTAGTTATCAACCAGCCAAGACCTGTTACAGTTGGCCTGAAGGAGACCATAAGCTGAAGTTAGAGACTGATAAGCTTTGGATTTTTTTCACTTTTGCTGAAGTATGCAGAGGTCTGCTTCATGCAACACATCCCCACTCCCATGCAAGGGAAAAAATTGGGTAGTTTCTATCCCCAAAAAAAAAGAAAATTGGGTAGCTTCTTTCCCCAACAAAAATAATTGATGCTTTATGTTCTCTAAAAAGGTTGGGAGTTATCGGTACTAGTTTCGAAAATTTGGGGACGTGGCCTTCCACACTTAATGGGGTTTCAGCTCCCCTTACAAACATAGGCTACCCTTCAATCAATGCAATGAAGGGTTAGACTGAGAAGTATTTACGTGTCACGGGGCTACCCACAGGTAAAGAAATGTCCAACCCAAAGCTAAGGAAGTGTCCTCATTCCGTTAGGGGTTGATTCAAAGTGCGTACTTCCTCAAATCATGTTAAAACATGGACAATGAAGAAAGCCAAGATATGTATTTCCAGTTCAAAAAAATGGGGGACATTTCAAGCTCACACAAGCTTTTTTTCTCTGACCCTCAGGAGCATAACCCCACTTTAATGACGAATGATATGACATTTTCTAAAAGGGAAGCAACATAATTGCATTATGCATTACTCATATGACATTTTCTAAAAGGGCAGCAACATAATTGTATTATGCATTTATTATTATATAGCTCAGGAATCTTGCTTTTCATTTATCAAAGCTATTAAAAGTCTTGATTGGCCCTAGATTGTATGCCTGTGGGCCAGAAAGCTGCATGAATTTGTACTATGTTTTCATTCTGAATAGTTTCCAGGTTTCCAAGAGTGCCTTTTTTGGAAAAATTTTCCCAACATCAGATGGATATTACACATGAATGCTCGGTAGCGTCCCCACCTTGTTAGAGAATGTCCACTTTATGATGGTCCCTCCTATATACACTGAATTGAGCACTAATTCTGGAGCTCTATGTATTTTGGACTGTGAATTGTTTAGAAACTCATAACTATCTGAGCCAGACCAAACAGTTCCTTCTTTTATATGCACTATGTATATTAGATCCCCTGCCTTAACACTCTAAAGGCGCCATTCCACTTTCATTTTAACTATCAATTCACACCTTTGTAGAATTTATTTGTAGTTACTGAACTACACGTTTTCCTTATTTAGTGATATGCTATTATGCATATCTGGAAAATCACGTCATCCTTAATGCAGCAGCATTTTATTTTGACTGTCAAGAAACGCAGAAATTAGTTTATGTTTTCTAGGTTATAGCCACTAATACATGATCCTTTCAACTCATGACTTAATTTTTATAGAATATAATTTATAGAATTTGTTTACCTGATCAGTAAATGGACAAGATTGACATAAAAGAGGAACCAAAACAAGAGAGATTTTCTATCCAAGATGAGCAGTTATTTATTCTCTTTTAGCATCATTGCAAAAATATTGCAATGCTCATACCCGTGGGAAGTATACACACAAAGAATTAATAGTACTTGGAAATTGTTGCTCACAAACATCAATTGAATAAAACATACAATAGAATATTTACTCTTCACACCATATAGATAAAATATGCTTACCGTTTATTTCAGGAAAAACTGCATTGTAACTTGCTGGAATAAAAACTGGAATTCCATGTATCATGGTTTTGTGCTAAAGGAGTCATTCCACTTTCATTTTAATTATCAATTCATACCTTTGTATAATTTATTTATAGTTACTGAACTACACGTTTTCCTTATTTAGTGATATGCTATTATGCATATCTGGAAAATCACGTCATCCTTAATGCAGCAACATTTGTTTTGACTGTCAAGAAACGCAAAAATCAGTTTATGTTTTCTAGGTTATAGCCACTAATTCATGATCCTTTCAACTCATGACTTAATTTTTATAGAATATAATTTATATAATGTGTTTTCCTAATCAGTAAATGGACAAGATTGACATAAAAAAGGAATCAAAACATGAGAGATGTTCTATCCAGGATGAGCAGTTATTTATTCTCTTTTAGAAATTTTGGGTCAGGCAAAGTTATGAAAAAACGTATATTAAGGCAATTGCAACCTTGGAAGAGAGGAGGAACGGTGCTTTAGCAATCCTAAGAGCCACTTGTAGGAATTTGCCTAGGCAGGAGCAAATGGACTCTACAGTTAAAATAGGGTGCTTTTGCAGGAATTTGACTAGGTAGGAGCAGATGGACTCTGAAGTTAAAATAGGGTGCTTTTGCACTTCAATCACTGTTTAGGCCTGTTCCTAATTGCCTGGAAGCTCTGTTACAGTACAACTTATGTTTTAAGATAAGGGAAGTTGGGATGAGTTAACCAAATACACACCATTAGCATTAATATATAATATATGTGTGTGTGTGTGTGTGTGATGTGTGTTGTGTATACTATATATATTAATATTATCATTAATAACATAATACATATATTATACATATAAACATAGATTATATATATATTATATATATATATATATATATATATATATATATAATATGAAGTATGAATGTATAATGTAATATGTAATATAATACATAACAACATATATATATTAATATATATATATTGGGGCCAGGACCATGTGGTAGGTAGCTTGTGAACTGTAATATAATTTGTACCACATTTAAAACAACAGATAGCCTTTCAGATACAAGTGACATGCAATAGTGAGAATGGATGATAGTATGATTAAATTTAAGTTTCTGACACAGGGATGAGCATTGTAAAAGAGTCCTGCTAGACATGAATTAGATTTCCTATGTGTTATATATAAACGGTTTGAGATTTTTAGGATAGCTCATGTGGTTTTACTTGCCATGTGAAATTCATATGGACCAAGAAGTTCACGAGGTCAAAATCCATCTCTGAGAGATTCCCCTGGGATGAATAAGCTTATAGATATCAAATAAGACGCTTGTTAATTTACTTTTGGCTTTCAACATCCTATAACGTTCTAATTTTTCCTCTTTCTAAAATTGTTACTTTGTTTTCTTCCTTTTTTACTTTGCTCCATACATTGAAGCCAGTTCTATAGAAAAATAAAGAAATATTGTAAAACAGTTTGATGGTTGATTGAAATGCATAAATCAGAAGTATATTCGCTTAGCCCGATAAGGATTTTTAGAAGAATAAAGCAGAGGTCTGCTAATGAGTTTTTGATGCTCTTTCAGTTGTATTGACATTGCTATTTCCTGGAATCTTGTACATAGTCATCACACCTCATATCCACATGGATATGTTGAATTTAGGGTCTTCATAGGGATTTTGGACTCAAACTTGGGTTTGTTTCCCTACAGAGGCTCGATTGCCATTATCCCATACTCCCTTTTTTTTTCTTTTTAATGACGACTCATATGACATTTTCTAAAAGGGCAGCAACATAATTGTATTCTGCATTTATTATTATATAGCTCAGGAATCTTGCTTTTCATTTATCCAAGCTATTAAAAGTCTTGATTGGCCCTAGATTGTATATATGTAGGGAAGAGCCACAGAAGTGCACTGTGGAACACCTTCAACACAGTCATCACATTAGACACAATATTTCGTCAACAGGGCGACAACATCGCACAGGTTACTTTCAGGAACATTCTCCAGAACATTAGAGATGAAAATCCAACAATCGACGACTACAACATACTCATGTCGCGCACAGATTCCTCTTTATCAAAAGATGAAATACATTCATTCCATGATTCCATGCGTCTATTTCCAACAAATTCTCAAACAATGGTCCATAACAAGCAAATGATGAAATCTCTAAAAACTCCAATCGCAAGATCCATTGCTGAAGATGACAACACATATTCCAGCATTTCCTCAGAAGACGAGCAACTTAAGCGAATTGTATTACTATGAAATGGTGAAAAAGTTATGTTAACTTCCAACCTTTGGGTTTCAGCCGGACTTGTTAATGGTTCCCTTGGAGAAATTGTAACCATCTTTTACAAAGAATCAACTGCACCACCACAAATTCCAACATTTGTTGTCGTAGATTTTCCCAATACATCGGGCCTCCTTGGGATGAAAGAAACCCCACTCACTTGCCTATTCCAGTAGTAAAAGGAAATGGATGTGCACAAATTCCACTGAAGATGGCTTGGGCTTTAACCATACATAAATCTCAAGGTATGACACTTCCAAAGGCAACAATTAACATTGGAAAAACAGAATGTCAAGGTCTCACATTCACAGCAATTTCAAGAGTATCTTCTCTACAAGATCTCTGGATTAGCCCCGCATTTAGTTTTGATCGTTACAGTAAAATGAAGGACAACAAAAACATTGCTCGCAGAAAACATGCAGAAGAAATTCTCCATTCAATGCCGCCTCTAGATAATCTGCTCCAACCCATATTTTAACATCAACAAAAGGTTTCCTCCATTTATTTACGTCATTCTATTTCTTAACATACTTGTCATATATTTCAACAACAGCCAAATTTAATCAACATTAATAATTAAGCAAATATTAGAATGTCTTTATATTATCTATACATCTCATTCTAACATTTTCTTTGCTTTGCAATAGGACATATGGAATCAGAAATAGGATACCTAAGAAACTACAAGTAGAATGGCAAGCAAAAAATATGTGTCTCCAACTACGCAGAAATCTCCAATGGTGTTCAGTATGCCATTATTCACCATGCATCTTCCACTAAGCAAATATTAGAATGTCTTTATATTATCTATACATCTCATGCTAACATTTTCTTTGTTTTGCAACAGGACATATAGACACAGAAATAGCATACCTAAGCAACTACAAGTAGAATGGCAAACAAAAAATATGCATCTCCAACTACGCATAAATCTCCAATTGTATTCAGTATGCCATTATTCACCATGCATCTTCCACTAACAATATATAAATCCCCATGGCAAAGGTAACTTCATTTCCATTCATTCCAAATTCATTTTAACACAACTCACCTGCAAAGTATTACTAATAAATTTCCACAACTGATTTACATATTACTAATTCTAACAAAATAAACATTTTGCAGGTCCATTACTGCTTCTTCAGGTCTTCGATGCCTCCAACATGTTTTTATACAACTTCAAATGTGGAATGACAAGAACAATGCTCCTTAGAATATTATATTGCTTCTCGAACCTCTTCTGTTACAATTCACTATTTGTATTTTCCATTTGAAACTTAAAAAAGGAAGTTTCAAGATCAAATACCATTTTGATAGTTTATGTCTTCACAACCAATTCATTGTCAATGGGTTTTAACATATTTTGTTAACAAAATCAATTGATTTTAATGAATATAATACATGTTTTCAATATATCTTCATATTAATTTAATTTCCCGTTTGAATAATGATTTCTTAAATAACCCTATCAAAATCAATATGGATACTCGGTTGTTGTTCACGTGAATTAATTCATTTACCTTCACGTTCAACTACTCAATTTTTACCAAATACAAACAAAGGTCTCTAAACAAGTTCAATGGATATTTATGCCTACTTTCATTCCATTTCGTAGCCACTTTAACCCCCAAATTTAACTCCCAAAAACGGTTTTCGGCATGGCTTCCTCAAATTAAAACTTGGAATCATCGACCCTTGCTTTCCAAAAAGGCCACAAAAGCCCATTCACATTTCAATATTCTTCCACACACTATGTCGTACGGCGTTTACTTTGCAACATTAGGTGCAAATGCTAGTACTTATTAACTTAGATTCAACCATAAATTTCAAATATTCGACGTGTGTAATTCAAATATTTGTATAATATTGGATTAAACTTTAAAAATAATCAATGTAATAAGTTTTTAGTGGTCCAAAGAATTAACACGTAAGACAGACACATCTTCACAAAATAACTTGAATAAATTAGAGATAATAAAGAGATAATAAGTGAAAGAATAGAGCGAATATCTCCTTTTTAATATGCACATCGTATTATCCAACCTACCTTATTTAGAGAGTATATTAGCAATTTTGTTAGATTATTTTTTTATATAGGTGAAAGAGATATCTTTAAATTGAATTACCATTGATACCACTTATTCTACATCATTCTTTGACCAATTCAACCATATGAGTGTGGAGTCCTTAAATACTTGTAAGTTTGATATGCCTTTACCTTCAAATGTTTTAGTAAGTTGTGGATCTTTGGCCAAATCTTTGCTCCCTTGCTTACACCTAACTTAATGATAGCGTGAGGATGTAATTGAGGTGTAACATTCCTTTTGGGCGAAGGATGCTTAGGTTGGCTCCATCAAAGAATTTTTAATATTTAGATCTATCCACCTAACTTAATGCTAATGCTAGTGTGAACATGTAATTGAGGTGTAACATTCTTTTTGGGCCCAGGATGCTTAGGTCGGCTCCAATAAAGAATTTTTAATATTTACATCTATCCAATATGGGATATGAATATTTTTTTGAAGATAAAGTTTTTATTTTTAATTTCTTTTTATTGATATGTATTATTTTGTAAAACACTTATAATGGGAAGAAAGATTTATTTTATAAAATATTTATATTTTTATATTCAAATTAACTAAGAGATAATACAAGGTAGAATTTTTTGATCCATTAGTTTTATATTATTTACTTATTATTTTAAATTAATTAAGATAAAAATTCTTTCTTATTTTTCCACATTTCCCTATTGATGGCTAATAATAACTTATAAGGTATCCTTATATACCTTAGTAAATCATTATTCCATTTTCATGTGTTTGATATGAATTATCCTCTTCAACATTAGAAAGAACATAGAAAAATCCTTTTCCAAAGCCTCTTTTGAAGAACTTCCGAAGTTTGAATGTAGTTATTTCAAATTCATCAAACAAAGGGTCTAGCTTTTGATGCCTTAATTGTCCACAAGAGCTAGGTAAACCATTCTTATATAGAGTTTTGTTTGGTAACATGGTCTTATGAGCAAGAATTCCACTAAATTGCATAGAAAATTGTTATTAATAAAGTAAATCATCATTTTCTTTTTATAAAGAAATATAATTTAGATCTAAGATCTAAGATCTATTTGTATAAAAACTCATTTTTCATAATAATATCTATTGTATTTAAGCATCTTAATTTCCTTCAACCCACTTTTTTATAAACTTCCTTATTTTGAACTGTATCATTAATTAAGTGTAGAATTCCTTTCACTTGTGAACAAAAATTATTGACTACCAAAACACTAAAAAAAATGAGTAATTATACTAACTTTATGACAATGAAATAGAAAATATAATAACTACAATAGAAAATATAATAACTACCAAATATATCAAAATATAAGAATTATTTACAATCTCTTTAAATAAAATAAATAATAAGAAAACAATGAATATCAAAACAGATAAATAATATGAAAACAGTTAATATCGAACCTATAATTTTTGCATTCACCATCATAATTAACCTTGATCATATTAAATCCACCTCCTAATGCAAGTACATAGTGCCCACATGATCATATTAAATCCACCTCCTAATGCAAGTACGTAGTGCCCACAATGCACCTAATATTTAGAATAGGCAGTATAATTTTAATTTAACTCGACGTTTTTACACTTATCAGCTAAATGCTAAAATCCTCTAACAAGCTCTAGTTTCATTGTAGTTACGCTCTAATGGTTATAATTATTTTATCAAATAAAAAATCACGATGTTTGTTCGAATATCTTTTAGATGCAGATACAATTTAATTAAATCAAACATAAATCCTTAAAGAAGAAATATGAATCCTTTTACAGGTGGTAATGAAATTACTTACGCATATTCTATTTATTTTAATGGGAAAACGGTATCCATACTATTAATGTCCAGTACATGTACAAACCAAACAAATTCGTATAACCTTTTTAGATTTGTAGCCCTTAAAATCTCTCTCACAATTTATTATAGATGTCAAAATATATTTCACAAAATTTTACATCATTTGAGAATAATGAAAATAAAAGTGAACCACATCATGAAGAACCATAAAAGCACTCCTAATATGAGTGACAATTGAACTTATTTTGCATTATTCTATCATAACAATACCCTCATCTTGTTGATGTTGTCTTAATAATGTATTAGCTTCTTAGTTTAATTCACTACCAGTGTCAATAAAGTATACAAATTCATAAAAGAAACTACAACTTTGCGGAGAGAATTCCTCGTAGGCTTGAATTGAATATTATGAACAATAGAAAAATCATGCAGGTGAATGTAAGTTAATAATGTTCTCTCATGACATGTTAGTGACATTGCAAAAGTAGAAGAACAATAATATAAGTAATTGAAGAGATTATTGAAGGTAATTTCACAATAAACTTGAATATATGAAATGTAAGAAATTGACTTAACATTCCAAAAATATTATTTTTTATTTATTGAATTTGTATATGATTATGTTAAATTTATGTTGCTTTTTATACTAAATGTAATTCATATGTTCACATATATAATTCATATGTTCACATCAGTCCGGTGTTGAGTAGCAAAACGATGGAATTTGCCTAAAAGAATCATCTCCAACTATAGAGAGAACATTTTTCTATGCTCAAATATTATATATATATATATATATTCTTGAAATTACAAGACCATAAGTTGGTATAGGGTGTGACAGTCTTAACATAATCAAACATTTTTTTCTTTTTTTCCATTTAGATTGTATAGTATAGTGTATATTATGGAAATGTGTATTTTTTTTAAATGTTTAACGTGATAAAAAAGTTATGGCATGAATTAAAGAAATATATATATTTAATAATATAATAGATGCCAAGATGGATATAAATTAAAATTGGTCATCAATATTTTTTTAATTATATTATTAAATTTGTATTATTGATATTATATCTATGCATAGTTACATTGACAATGGATTTGTGTACCCTGTATAAAATTAATGTGACAAATAGAGATATTGATTACCACTTAGAAAATTGGAGGTTTTTTATGCATTTGTATCCAAAACCAATAGGTTTTCATTTTGAATATAGATCTAAAGTAAACAAATCAACATAGACGTATCTTAAATTTATTAATGCCACTCGAAAATATTTGGATGAGTGAATGCAGACTTGTTTCAGTGTGCATGTGTGTTCAAATGATGCACATGCAATATTTTGACTAAATTCTTTTGTCTAAGTAGTTATATCACCTTCAAGTCGAGATATTAATGACATTTGTAGGATTGGATGATTAAGAATGGATATTAGGTACCTTGACATGGTAATGGAAGGGCGCTTAAATATTAGGTAAAAAAGGTTGCTTCTAAGCATCAAGGTCCTAGACCAACTCTTAAGTGATGAAACTTGCCTTTTAGGTCTAAAAAGTAACTTCTATAGTTCAAAGGCCATCAAAGAGTGCTCATACCACAACATGTTACATTGTTGTGGGATATTTTTCCTTCCATTTACAAAGTGGAGCCATTAGAAATTTTTGAGCACTTGACATGGGTAGTGGGGTGTAAGACATGGTTGAGGGAGAAAAATGTAGCCTTAGGATCTAAAGTAGGATGATAGGCATCTAAATCAAAGAAAAATTCTTTGAGGAACCACACATATTTTGAGAGTATAATATCCAATTACTTAGGATATAGGGAACATTAGAAGGCTTTGAGCTATAGGTTTGAGTTACGTTTCCTTGACCATGGTTGCGAGAAAAAACGAAGTCCTCAAGACCTATAAGTAGCTTCTAAGGATAACCATACATGAATTAGCACTTCAATAGCCATATAGTACCTTTCAATGCGATATTTAATCCTTAATACAAGATAAGGTATCTACAAGAAGGACTTTAGTAATGCTTTTGGTTCAAAATTCCTTGAGCATTGTCATTGGTCAAAAACCTATCCTTAGACCCTAAAGAAATATTTTAGGAATTTGGGGCTAAGAATATCATCACAAACTTGGGCCTTGTGGTCCTATATGTGTTCAAGGTGTAGGTTTTAACCCCATATAGAGATTACCTGCATACAAATTCTAAAACACAGAAAATAAACAATGCGAGAGCATAACACATAAAAACACATATACACAAAGATTTTCCCCTGGGTCCCAAAATCGGGACTACCAGCTTGATTTTTCATTATGTTCCTTTCAATGTTACAATACATATTTATACATGCTGAAGCATCTAATAGCATGGACCGAAAACCATCGCATCCAAAAACATGTGGGAAAATCATGCACAAAACCATAGGTAGATCTGCCCAACCTAACATAGGGTCCAAAACCAAAATTTTCTTGGGCGCTACCCTGGACCCCATAAAGTGGGGTTACCTTCACCCCTCAAACCCCCTGTGACTCCCCTCGCTACGCAATTAGCGCAACGAAAGGGGGGCTCCACCCCCCTTCTAACTCCTCGATTAACTACGTGGGCTAGTTGTGGAAAGAATATAAAACAACCCAACATTCTCCCACTTGTTGTTTTCTTTCCACAGGGGACCACAAGAGAGCTTATTCATTTATCCAACCCTGCAATGCCCATTGTTTCTCTACACCAAGAGAACTTCTCAGAGGTCACAAATTTTGTCAATGTATCTGCAGTATTCTTCAAAGTGTCCACCTTTACCAGCAACACCTTTTTGTCTTCTATCATATCCCTCACAAAGTGATACTAAACATTAATGTGTTTTGTCTTTGAATGATATGCAGGGTTCTTTGCCAAGAAAATTGCACTTTGGCTATCACAGTCTATCCTTATAGCTCCCTGTACTAAACCCATATTTGAACACAATCTTTGCAACCAAGTTGCTTCCTTGCTTACATGAGTGGCTGCCATGTATTCTGCCTCTATAATTGATAGCGCCCCTACAGATTGTTTCTTACTCATCCAACTTACTGCACCTCCAAATAGGTTAAACACATACCCACTTGTAGATCTTCTCTTATCCAAATCTCCAGCTAAGTCTGCATCAACAAAGCCACGAATATCCAACACTCTATCCAATCCTAGTCTTCCTTGGTAGAACAAACCATAATCACTAGTGCCACGCAAATACCTGAAAACCTACTTCACTACTGTCCAGTGCTCCTTCCCTGGTTTTGACATAAACCTGCTCAATACTCCCATTGCATGTGCAATGTCTGGTCTAGTAAAAACCATTACATACATTAGGCTACCAATTGCACTTGCATATGGAACATGGGACATGTCCTCTTCCTCTTCTTGTGTCTTAGGACACTGTTCAGCAGATAACCTCACACCTACAGGAATAGGAACCTTCACCGGTTTACTATCCTGCAAATTAAACCTTTGCAATATTGTCTTGACATACCTCCTCTAGTTTAACCATAACTTCCTCTTTGTCTGATCTCTTTTAATTTCCATGCCCAAAATATAGTTTGCAGCACCAAGATCTTTCATGTCGAATTTGGAGGACAATTGGGTCTTCAAATCCTGGATAATTTCTTTGTCATTTCCAACCAACAACATATCATCCACATACAAGACCAGATAAATAACATGGTCACCAATTATTTTAAAATACACACAATGATTTGCTTTGCTTCTGGTGAAGCCAAGTCCCCGTATAAATGTATCAAATTTATGATACCACATCCTTGGTGACTATTTTAACCCATACAGAGACTTCTTTAACTTGCATACCAGTTCTTTCTTACCCTTCACCGCAAAGCCTTCAGGTTGCTTCATGTACATCTCCTCTTCCAAATCCCCGTGAAGAAATGTTGTCTTCACATCCATCTGTTCTACCTCAAAATCAAAAGCAACAACAACAAATAAAACTAATCTAATAGAAGTTACCTTGGCAATAGGAGAAAAAATATCACCAAAATCAATTCCCGGCACCTGGGAAAAACCTTTTGCTACAAACTGAGCTTTGTATTTCTCCACCTTTCCTTCTGCATTTGTCTTCTTCTTGAACACCCATTTGCTGCTAATGGGTTTCCTTTCAACCGGCAACTCCACTAGATCCCAAGCCTCATTTTTGTGCAAAGATGCCATTTCATCAACCATGGCCTCTTTCCAAAGTTTTCCATCCTCTAAATCTACTACTTCCTTCAGAGTTCTGGGATCATCATCAGTAATAGATAAGGCAAAATTTGAACAGAAAGCAGATGGACTATACCTTTCTGGCTACCTTCTTTTTCGAACCGATCTTCTCACACCCAAAGTTTGTGGCTCTTCATCTTCTGATTCCTCCTCTAATGTAGAGTCCAATTCTTCCTCCTTTAGCTCAAATTCTATCTTCTCAGGTTCCTTTGGTTGGACTTCATGTTTAATAACATCTTTCACCTCTCTGAACACCACATCTCAGCTATACACAACCTTCCTTGTTATTGGGTTCCAAAGCTTATAACCCTTTAAACCATCCTTATACCCAATAAAGATGCACTTTTCAGATTTACTATCCAGCTTGATTCGTTTCTCCTTTGTTACATGTACATATGCATTACATCCAAATACCCTCATATGTGAAAGAGAGGGTTTCTTACCAGTCCATACCTCTTGTGGAGTCTTATCCTCCAATGCCAATGAAGGTGATCTATTGACTAGGTAACATGTTGTCTCCACTGCCTCTGCCCAAAATTCCCGTCCTAACCCAGCACCAGTGAGCATGCTTCTTGCCCTTTCCATCAACGTCTTGTTCATTATTTTTGCAACTCCATTTTGCTGAGGTGTATATGGAGTAGTCTTCTACCGTGTTATACCACACTTCTTACAGAATTCTTGAAATTCCTTACTGCAAAACTCTCCACGGTTATCTGTCCTCAACACCTTTATCTTCTTCTTTGTTTGGTTTTCCACGATTGCCTTAAATTCTTTAAACTTTTCAAAGACTTCAGATTTCTTCTTAAGGAAATATATCCATGTATTCCTTGAGAAGTCATCTATAAATGATACATAGTGCAAAGAATTACCCAGTGATGGAACCTTCACAGGTCCAAACACATCACTGTGCACAAGCTCTAATATCTGTTTTGCCCTCTTACCACCAGAGGGGAAACTCACCCGATTCTACTTCCCATATACACAATTTTCACAGAAATCAAAATCCAAAGAGCTATTACTCATACCTTCTACCATACGTTTACCATGAAGTATTCGAAGGCCCTTCTCTCCAATATGTCTAACCCTTTGATGTCACAGCATGGTCTTCTCTCCAGAGACCACTAGATTTTCTGCTACACTTTTAGGAACCATGAAATTGTTGCACCCATCAACAATAGTGCTACCTTGCAACTTGTACAGAGTTCCAATTCGAACTCCCTGCATCAATACCAGTGCCCCCCGAACCATCTTGCAGGTATCCTTCTTGAACACTATTTTTACACCTGCATCATCCAGCTTGCTTACAGAAATCAAATTTCTGGCTAATGCAGCAATATGCAGAACACCCAGAAGTGTTTTAACCCTTCCACCTTACAACTTCAACTTTACTTTTCTGCAAACAACAATTCTAGCCTTCCTGTCATCCCCCAAGAAGACATCACCACCATCATATTTCTCATACTCACAAAACCACTGCCTATAGGGAGTGAAGTGAAAGGATGCACCTGAGTCAATCAACCATGCTTCATGATCTACATGTGTACTTGAAGAAGCAAAGTACACATCCCCACCTTCATCTGAGGTGGTTTTCACCTCTGCGGAAGGAGCATCATCAGATCCCTTTCCTTTATCAGGAGCTTTAAATTTACAATCCCTTTTGTAGTGCCCTTCCTTTCTGCATTTCCAGCACACCACCTTTATAGGTTTTCCTGGAGATTTAGATCTCCCTCTAGATTTAGATATCCCACTAGATGAATTATTTTTGTTTCTGTTCTAGGACCGTCCTCGTACAGACAAGGCATCACCATTCTATTTCTCCATATTTTTCCGTCTCATCTCCTCCGTTAGCAAGGATGAGACTATTTCATCAAACTGCAAGGCAGTTGTATTGCTACCTATTGCAATAACCAAACTATCCCACAACTCTGGTAGAGAACAAAACAAACTGATGCACTTATCTTCATCTGAAATTTTAATATCAACAGATAATAACTGACTTACCATAGTATTAAATGCATTCAGATGCTCAGTCACCGAGTATCCATCTTTCATCCTCAGGTTATATAACTTTTTTCGTAGGATTAGTTTATTCACCAGAGACTTAGATTTGTATAAAGTCTCTAACTTGTTCCATAAAGCCTTAGCCGTAACTTCCCTTGATACATTCAACAATTTTGAATATGAGACACACAATTGTATTGTGCTCTTAGCCTTTCGATCTAACTTCTTCCATTCTTCATCAGACACTCTCGTTAGTTTAGTACCCAGATCTATCGTGATCCATTGATCTTTATCCACCAACAGATCCTCCACCTTGAGTTTCCACAACTCAAAACTCTGACCATTAAACTTCTTGATTTCTATCTTTCCACTACTCGACATATTCTTTCACTACCAGAATTGATCTCATAGACCTCCCACTAAACAAGGTCTACCATAGGCCCGAGCGAAACCCCTCAGCAACAAAGGCGTCCCCTTGAAGCCAAAATAACTCTGATACCAAATGTAGGTTTTAACCCCGTACATAAATTACCTACATACGAATTCTAAAACACAGAAAATAAACAATGCGAGAGCATAACACATAAAACGATATAACATAGATATTTTCCCCTAGATCCAAAAACCATGAACTACTAGGCTTGATTTTTCATTATGTTCCTTTCAATGTTACAATACATATTTATACATGTCGAAGCATCCAATACCATGGACCGAAAACCATCGCATCCAAAACCATGGACCAAAAACCATCGCATCCAAAAACATGTGCGAAAATCATGCACAAAACCATAGGTAGGTTTGCCCAACCTAACATAGGGTCCAAAACAAAAATTTTCCTTGGCGGTGCCCTGGATCCCATAAAGTGGGGTTACCTGCACCCCTCAAACCCCCTTTGATTCCCCTTTCTACGCAATCGGCACACCGAAGGGGGGGCTCTGCCCCCCTTCTAATCCCCCGATTAACTACGTGGGCTAGTCGTGGAAAGAATATAACACAACCCAACACAGGGTAGGACACATGAACCTTAGGCCCTAAAGCATATTTCTAGCCATTTAGGGCCAACAAGTGTGCGTTAAAAAATGACACATAGCATTCTAAAGTATCTTTGGCCTATCGTTAGAAATGGAAATGCCACTAGGTCGATGTGAGCATTAGGTTTGTGCCTGAAGGCCCTCAAAATTATCTATGGAAGGAGGTTATGTCGCAGGTCCTAAAGAAATACTGAGACATATAGAGATACCATTAATTTCATAAAGCACCACACACATTGTTTTGAGGTTATCGTTAGCCTTTAATAAATGATGTTAGTGCCCTCACAAAATTTAGAGCATAAAATGTGGGTTTTAAGGCCTTGATATTTTTAAAGGGGGTAAGCCAAGCATTGATTAAAGTATAAAGCTTTGAGGGATCTAGGGCCAAACATGATGCTCCATATGGCCACACCTAAGAAATCAAATTTTTAGGTAGATTGTAGAGATCAAGAGTCATACATGACATCTCATCCCCCATATATTACCTCTCATGGGGATATTTGGCCTTCAACATATGACATGGACAAATTCAGGAGATTTTGGGCCTTAGGCGTTTGTATTGTGTACTTAGACATTACTGTGAGAGGAATCTTGGCCCTTCTATCTCAAGGAAATATTCTAGGAATTAAGGGCCAATAAGAACACATTTAATCTATATAGGGATACTCAACATTATGAGGTTCTAAATTTAAGTATGAATCTTTGGACACTAAATATATCCAAGGGAACAAATGCAAAATCTATTCCATAAAGGAAGCCTTTAGGATTCTAGGACTGAGAACCACACCTAAAACCATAAAAAATAACCTTTCATGGGTATCCTTTATCTTTAACCAAGTATATATCTACCATTATCATTTTTTAGCACATGGGTTAAGGGCCTTAAATATGATCAAGGGAGGAAACATGAATCCTAGGCTCTAGAGAAAGAGTTTATTTGAATAAGGCTAAGAAGGAATACTCAAACAATGATAAATGGTGTATTGAAGGTATCCTTGGCCTATGATTGGAGATGCTAGTGCCATTATGTTGTTTTAAGAAGTACATACTTGTGCCAAGGCCCTAAAACTATTTGATAAAAGAAGACCATTTCTTAGACATAGAGAAAATTTTGAGGCATTCTTAGCCATCAACACTGTGTTGAATCACCAAATATGAAGTTTAGAGGGTGTCCTTAGGTTCAAATGAAGGACATCAGTTTCCTCACAATCGTTTTAGTCATAGACATGGGTCTAAATGCTTTGATATGGTGAAGTGGTGCCACCAAAAGATCCTTATCCAAAGTATTAAACTTCTATGCACCCAAGACCAAACTTGACACCTCAAACTATTATACATGACCTCTTAAGATTTTAGGTAGGTTATAGGACTCAAGACCCATGAATGGCACCACAAAATCATTGATGAACTATTGAGGGTATATTTGGCCTTTAGGTGGGGATGCAAGAATCATTAGAATATTTAAACATTGGGGATGGGTATTGGGTCCTTGGACATTATCAAGAGTGAAAACCTAGGACTTAGGTCTTAAATGAAGCATCTAGGTATCTGGAGGAAAAAATCATGTTTAAATGCCACAAAAGTCCTTTCTATGGTACCATTAGTCTCCATATCAGGATAGCTAGCATTATGAGCTTCTGAAAATTATATATGAATCTTTTTAATGTATATATATTTAGGTTATATAACTATAGAGTTAGTCCCTAAAGGAAGCATCTGGGATTCTAAGGATGAAAATGGCACCTTGAACCACAAATAACCACACATGACCTCCTAAGAGTATATCATCCTATGATTAAGGATGTGATTATCTATGTGGTTTTGAGTAGTAGGTATGATTACTAAAGCCCTAGAAATAATTTAGGAAAGAAGGTTATGCGTTAGGTCCTAAAGCAAACATTTAGGTGCCTAGAGCCATGAAAAAATGCCTTAAATCACCACACATGACCTATAGAGGGTGTCCTTGGCCTATAAGAAATGATGTTAGTTCTCACAAGGTTTTGAGAATTAGGCATGGATCTTAAGGCCTTGATGTGGTTAAAAGGAGGAATCCAATACATAACCAAATTACAAAGCTTAAGCTTCATGAATGACACCTAAAACCTCTGTACCTGACCTCTTAAGGGGAAATTTGGCATTTAAGTGGGAATAAGAGATTCAATAGGAGTTTTTAAGCATTAGGTTTGGGTCTTATGTCCATGGTCATGATTAAGAGAGGAAACCCAAGCCTTAAAATTTAATTCCTAGAGGGACCTTATATTCATTTACAAAAAAGAACAACATGTTCACCCATCAGAGATAATGTTTCCAATGTATCTTTGGTATTCAAATGTGGATATTCTGCAATATTAGGTTTCGAATATTAATTATTAGTTTATACATCCTAGGTATGGTTAGTGGAACAAACCAAAGACTTAGGCCCTAAAGGGAGATTCTAAGTTTATAAGGCTAGAAATGACTTCTTGAACTATCCCAAATGGCTCGTTGAGGGAATGTTTTCCATATAACTAAGTATATAAGTAAAATTAACATTTTTTAGATATATGTATGGATCTTAGGGTCATATACATGGTCAAGGGTGGAAATATGAGCCTTCATTTCAAGTATGGTAGGTTATCTACATTTTCATATACTATTATAAGAATGTGCACATTCTTTAGAAAATTAAGTATTAGTCTATAAACCTTGGATATGGTTAGGGGAACAAACCCAAGAGTTAAGCTCTAAAGGGGGCTTCTATGGTTATAAGGCTAGGAATGGAATCTTGAACCATCCCAAATATCTTATTGAGGGAATCCATTCCATATAACTAATTATATAAGTACCATTAGCATTTTTGAGAAATAGGTATGGGCCTTAGGGTCCTACACATGGTCAATGGTGGAAATATGAACCCAAAAAAAATATGGTACATTATCTAAATTTTCATCTATTAACATAGGATTGTACACATGATCTAGAACACATGCATACTCCTACTTAGGATCACATGCAAGGTCCCACTTAGGAATGAGTGCATACTCCTGGTTAGGAAGGCATGTACACTATTGATCAGGAATGCACACATATTCTAAATCATGTGTTTGCACATAATTGTAAATATGCATGTGTTCTAAAATATGTGTGTGCTTCTACTTAGGAACATGAACATGTTGATGGGATTTTAGAATGGCACATTATATAAACCCATCAATTGCACCATTTTTTCCACTCTTTCCAAAAATCCACATAACTTGACCTGGTTTGATGTATAGTGTAGTTGTTTTTCATATTTATCATGAAGTGTTAATGTTGATTGAATGATTTGGTCATATTCATGGTTTTACTTAATGGGATAATTAGAGCATTCAATAATGGGATAATATATAAGACATATTGACCAAAAAGCTTGACATAAGTCATGGATCTTGTCCCTAATGAAGCTGATACTTGGCCCCTGGAAGCTTCAATACACTCAAAAATACCTCAAATAACTTAGAGACTGAATATTTTCAAGTAGATTTGATCCTAGAGAAATGGAAAAATAACTTTTATATTTAAAGGGGAGTTAGTACTCTTATTAAGGGGATTATTCCCCATATTTCATGTATAAAAAGGAGATTCAAGGTTCATCCTTAATAGTGAAACTATTATTGTATTTTTTCTTCACAATATTAAGCTATTTAATCTCAAGTAAACAATGTAATTTCTCTCACCATCAATTTAATGAAGGAGCTTTTCTATTCAAAAAGTTATTGGTGATTATCATAAGTCCTCTTAGCACCTTAGTCATGGTCCACACAAAAGATCTCAAAGGAGCATCGTGTATTACATTTTGTTTTCATATGCTTGCAATTGTGTTATTTCTTATTATTTTACTTCCATATAATTTGTTCATAACATTGCTATCAATTTTCTTGTAGGAGACACTTTTGTGATGCAATTGCTTTCCTTTTAGAAAAAATAATTTTTCTTGGTTTGTTTTACATCATTTAGATAATTCTCATAGGTAAGGAGGCAATATTACCTCTCCTTTATCTCATTCTTATTTCTATAGATATGTTCAATGAAACTATAAAAATGTTGTAGAACTATTATATAACCAACTAATTTTACTTTTATTGTGACACCCCCTATTTTAACCTTTTCTTTTTGCAAGGATAATTACAACGATAACACCAATGTGGGAAAATCGCAATTGCCCGAACCTTTGATTTAATACTTGTAATTTATTCTTCAAAAATAATTAACATAAGTGAAGAAGGGACAACCTTACAGATCTTTAGTTTCATGGAAGGTTTCCTGCTTGTGTGCTGTGAAAATACATTTCTTGATAGACTTTAATGTGAAGTGATTGGGACCAAACTGGAGTTGGTAGAATTGCTAAGAGATTCATTTAAGGGTGTGGATATTGAATTATAGGTTCCCATTTCTATCCTTCCCCTCTCATGGATTAATGAAGTGGCATTTTTTAAGGATGCATCAAAGAGCTAGATGGTGCCCTATTAGCTATGCTAAGGGACATGGGAGAAATCCTACAAATGCACACCATAGAAAAGAAATGGGGGTTATATGATTCATGAGGAGCTCTTAGAATATGTTAAACTACTAAGGTTTCTTCATTTAAGTTAGTGTTACCAGTGTGAAGTACAAAGAATGAATTTCAAGGCACTAGGTACTTGTTGTTGGCTATCCAACCACTTAGTGCTTTCCCGAAGACTGTTAAAAAATAGAGAGATTGGGCTAATTTTCTATTAAACCACCTTATTATTGGATTTTTGTTGTTGGTGCCCTTCCTATAGTAAAAATCCCTGGTGCATACGTAGAAGGAGCATCGCTATATTTTTGAAGTTTCAAAAAAATGGGGTTTTATATTCCAACGAAGCAATAATGTTGATAATGTAATAAAACACCTCAGGTCCTCTTATAAAGAGCACCGCTACACTATTTTTAATTTAAAAAAATGTGGTGCTATAGTTCAACAAAGCACCAATGCAGTACCTGTATTAGAAAGCCCTGGGTTGTCTTAACAAGATCAGCTCATAGGTTTTCTAATTTAAAACAAATAGTGGTGCTCTTGGATATATAATGCACCAGTGTGGTTATAATAATACAGTAGAGGAGGCTTAAATAAAAAAAAAAAAAAAAACCTCATGGCCGTAAATTTAATTTTCACTAGATATAGTGTTAGAGAGATCTGAAGCACCAATGCCACTCTTGCCTCATGCAAGCACCTTGAAGTTGGTGTTTCTCTTTCTCACCATCTTTGCCTCTCGTACTAACTACGTGGCTTTCCAATTTTCTCAAACAATGGTGAAATTTGTTTTTTTTTAATTACTTGTCAACAATGCCTCCCCGACGAGAAAAGTGCGTGGCTTTCCAATTTTCTCATACAGTGGTGAAATTTGTTTTTCTGAATTACTTGTCAATAATGGCTCCGCATTGAGAAAATATCTAGGTAATGTCTATATTTCCCTCTAATTTATTTTTTATCGGATTGGGATTGAAAATTAGCTTAAAAAATCCATTGTTTTTGAAAAAAATAAAAATCCTGCACAATGCGCTTCATATGTTTGGTGCAAACCAATAGTGGTTCACCTTGTAAATTTAGAGGGTGCACCGCAATTCAATGCATGAAAATAATAAACCGTTATTGTTGTGGTGTGTTTTGTAAATGAAAACGTACTGGGAAAGCAATAAATTATATGTCGGTGCGTACATTTTTAGGTTACACCTGGAGCATTTATATTAACCAAATGCACTACAAAAATATATTAACAAATATGGCTTGGTGCATTCGAGAACCTGAGCGTAATATTCTAGCATGATAAAGTTATATGTGTGCACTGGTGCACAAGTGAGATGCACTGCAATGCAAATTTCAATATGTCAACCAACCACAGTGCGTCATACGTATGTGTGCACCTATGTTGGTGTAGTTGTGTTTGATAGTGCACTGGAGATGGTGCATTATTGGTTTTTGGGTGCAGCACGGATTTTTTTTTCAATTGAAAGTTATGTTTCCATATTTATAAATACATTTTTCATTTAATAAAAAAAATTATGTATTTTATGAATGATGCTTATGTATTTTATATTTCAATCATGTAGCAAAGACGTCAACAGAAGGAGGAGCAACAAGAGCATGAGAAAATGGTAGAACAATACAATATGGTTCGACCACAGGAGGTCAAAGAGAAGGAAAGGGATTTATACCCTCTATTTTATGGCCAATTCTCTTTTGCGGACATTATTGAATCCACTAGATATAATAGTTGATATAGAAACAACATAAACCAAAATGGGAAGTCTTTTCCTTAAAAAAATTAATAAATGGAGGAAACGCCTACCTAAGTCCAACACAAGTCTTCCTCTTCTCTTGGCTTGTAGACTTTAGATCCAGCACCAATTACTATAAATGGAACCCGTACTACAAGAAATTCATAGCTTAAACTAATATCTCTATTCAATGAGTCAAGTAGGAATTGAAATACATATGCATCAAATAGACACGAAGCATCGGGAAACAAAAATTATTGTATTAATGAAATGTAGAAGAAGATTACAATCCTTTTTTGCAGTTCTTGACAATGTAGAAATATCCCACCAAATTTTTCCTTCCTTAACCACAAGGCAAGTATCCTTAAATCACAACTCAAGGATGGTAATGGATCCTTAGGTAAAAGCAGCAACATCAAGGCATAACTAATAGTATACAAAAGACAACCCAGACTCTATGGGAGGGAGTGAATTTATAGGGTAAAAGTGGTAGTTTAGGAATTACCGATCTCGGCTTGAGATCCACATATGAAGGAGGATAAGCTCTAGGGATAAGGGGTAAGACCTCTAAGATAGGATAACATAGGAGTTCAAGATCTCAATCAATGTTAATTGGTTAAAATCACCTTAAAATCTTCTTGAAGAAGAATTTTCGTAAATATTATTTCTTTTTCCTGAAATTCGAGAACCATCACACTTGCTAAGGAGAGCAACCTATGTTGGTCAGTGAAGGTGCTCAATTATGTAACATGCGACCATCGTAGGTGAATTGAAGGGTGGGGTGCATTGGGGCCAAAACATAGCTTTTCAGATGATTGACCCAAAAACTCAAGCTTTTTGGAGAGATAATGCTTATGGCTTTGCAAAGGGATGATGAAAAAATGTTAAAGACGTTGATTGATCTGGGTGTTCATGCCATTGACTGAATCCGACAAAATTAAATGTAACACATTTCCCCATAAAGTAGAAAGTTAGAAGCAATGACTGAGGACTAAAGTGATTTACCTTGTGACAAGTCTCGATCAAGCAATGGTTGGGCGAGATCATATTTTGCAATACGTAATCATCATCGTATTTCTGTTGAGGTACACATACCCATACTCGGTCTATAAGCCAATATTACATGTACATTAATCAAAGTCATTTCCATTGATGATATACAATGGACCCATGCTTGGATGAATTTATGAAACAATAATAGCTCTCATACTTTGTGATCTGGTTTGAATCCTGAAAACACAACCTGGATGGAGGGAACTAGATCTTGGGTCTTCTACATCATCACTTGATAGTATGAGTCTAAGCATGCGAATAAATGAGATGGAGTCAAACATGGTAGACACCACCTAATCCTAATGGAAAATGGCATCAACCCATGGTATTAATCCACCCATGTTATTCATCCACCCATGGAATTTACCCATGGTATTGTAAGTGGCATCCAGCCATGGTATTTATCCACCAATGGTATTGTAAGTGACATCCACCCATGGTATTCATTCACCCATGGTATTTTCCCATGGTATTATGACATCCACCCATGGTATTCATTCATCCGTGGAATTGACCTGTGGTATTGTGACATCCACCCATGGTATTAATTCATCCATGGAATTGACTCGTGGTATTCTGACATCCACCCATGGTATTCATTCACCCATGGAATTGACCTGTGGTATTGTAACTGGAAAATACTATAAGTAAAAAGTCACATTTTGTAAAAGGAATACCATGGGTGGATGTCACTTACAATACCATGGGTGGATAAATACCGTGGGTGGATGCCACTTACAATACCATGGGTAAATTCCATGGGTGGATGAATAACATGGGTGGATGAATACCATGGGTTGATGCCATTTTCCATTCGGATCACCACCTAATTACGAACCAATGATGTAAGATGTTAACAGATGAGAGAGAAACCAACGATAATGATAATGGCTCTCAGGGTACTACAAAACAATCTATGTGGTGTGAATGAGTGACATGAAGTCGAAAACCACAAAAAATATTTTGGTTGAAGGCCAATGATGAGGGCCTATTACCGAAAATGAGGAAACTTGCCATTGAGGTATGAAAGTTCCAAGGCATTGAAAGGAGTTTCTAAGTCAACTTCCTGGATATATGTTGATGTCGAAAATAAGTCACCCATCGCAGGAGGGCCTTGATGTATCCCCCATCAATGACATGAAACGAGTATCAAGATTTTGAGACAGGATATATGATGCAAAGCTGGTTTAAAAGCGACAAATATGAAATAAGGCTTAAGGGTATGGTAACAAATGTCAACTGAGGGTGGACTTTCTCTTTAACATATTGGCAACATTGAATGGAATTGGTAGCATTGACTCAAAAACCCATGATGAAGGTGTAATCAATAGTGAGGCAAGTAGATTCCCCAACCCAAATTAGTCATGAATATGAAATGAAAGAGTGTCATGTTCAAGAGAAACTCACTGCCATTAATAGGTAAAAAGCCTTGTTTTCCCAATTTCCCAACCATTTCTAACCAATACTTCTTTAGATTGTACAATCTTGAGGAGGATAACACATTTGTGATCTATAAGTTCATCCTTCTAATTATTTTAATGAACCCTACGAAGGAGTGGTTCGTTCAGGTCATGCTTAACGAGTCCATTGTGGTTTAACAATTTTATGATTCCAACGAATGTATAACTTGACTTCATTTTCATGTATAGAGAGTTTGAGAAAGAGGGAAAAAAATCGAAATGCTCCTTTTTGTAAATTTAGTCTCTTGAGTCCAAAAAGGCATAAAATGATGCTCAGGAGAACCTCTTAGTCATGTTAGACTAAAGTATTCCTTTTTCATAAATATTCTATCCTAGTCCAAAAAAGGGTTAAACTTATACTCAACAGACATCTTTTCATTACTTTAATGAGTTCGAAAAGACAAGTGCTTAACAATGCTTTCATATTTCGGGAGTCTCAAAAGAGCTGAAAGAGGACTCTAGGGAGTTCCTTTTTCATAGGTTTACATAGCCCGAAAAAGTGATAAAGTGTGCCTTTTCATCAAAATGATCTATATTCAACCTAAAATCTACATTACATCCTTCAATTAACTATTAACCTTCTCAGAACAACACAAAAGGATTAAAAATATGACATATGGTAAAAATTAGGTAAAAACATTAAAAATGTATCAAAATAATAATTAATTAACCATAAATAGTGAAAGGTAAAAATATTTTGTAACAACCCTGTTCAAAATTCCATGCAATAAAGTTAATAAAGGAAAAATAATAACCAAGGTCATGGGAAACATATTCCAAGATGAGTGTTCGGAAAAACATCCTAGTGTGGATGTTCACTTGGTTTATTATGGCTAAGGAAGTTGGCAAAGGAAAAGGAAAAGGCTTTGAGAAGGAATGAGGCATTAATTGACATTTTATTTATGGAAATAATGGAAATTAGGAGAAAAGGAAGGTGAAGGGTCACAAGTTCCATGTGAGTGATTTGAAATGATTATATGTTAAACTGAAGTAGAATTTATTAATGCCAACAGTGAACTGAATGTTAATTTGAAGTGCTTTAACCGTGAGAAGAGTTTGAAAGGAAAGACTTTATGATAGATGAGGAACATAAGCAATATGTAAACTGAAGTGAAAAGTAGCAAAAAAATAGTGATACCAGACAACAAGATTGATTACGGAGTTCGTCCCTGATGGACTACGTCTCCGGGTCCGCTTTCAAGATGGGTGGCCGCTTTATTAGGATTGAATCCGAGGAGGTCAATTACACAGCACATTGACCATTCTAATTGTGCATGCAGGCACTTCTGGTCACTGTCACAAGAAATATATCTGAAATAGCTTTCCAACACCTGTCACCATTCCCAATTCCGACTCGGGATGCTCCTGTTACACTGAAAACAAAACAACCTATATCCTCTAGAATCTCCATACAAAAGTCAAAACCACTCCCTCCCTCTTCAAAGCACCAAACTGCCTTTATAACCCTGCAAATGCATAATTTCGAACTACTTCATGCGAAGTTTAGGAATGAACTAGTTGAATTTTGGGGTTAGATTAGGGTTTATGGTTAAGTTTTAATGTCACATAGTGACACTCACCACTTGTTTTAATTAATTTAACAAAAACTGTAACAATAAACCCACTTTAGAGTTTGGATATGCTCGAATTTTTTAGCAGTTAGATAACTGGGTGGAGGTGCTCACAATGCATGTGTACGCACAGGTAATCCCATGGTTAAAGCTCTGGTGGTTAGGGGGACTCACCTGCTAACGATTGGCGGATGCGGTTATTCTGATGCTCACATTCAATGGCTACCATGACTATCCACCAAACCGAGAAGTTAACCCCCGACTGCGAGTTAACTGCACCTCTGATAGCCTACCACTGTAACCGCTACCTTCATTCATTCACATGCACCCGTTGTGGTTAGGCTTCGATGTGGTTAGGCCAAGAGTTTAAGACCGTGGGTGATTTTATAATGTTTTTACATTGTTTTTGTAATGCTTTATAAAGTTGAGGTGGGTTTTAGGCATAATTTTAGTGTTTAGATGTAATGCATTTGAATTTTAATGCATGGTTTTAGGTTCTAGGACTTATATTAAAGTGTTAGGGTTAATGTGTTAGGTTTTTACCACAATGCCTTAAGTGTTAAGTCTTAGATATTTAGACATAGGTTCTAGGGCTTTAGGTTTAGGACTCAATATTTAGAATAGGTTTATTACAATTTTGTAAAATCAGAAACCATCACCATGTCAGAAGTACCCTAAGAAGACCATAATGGCCATGAAGACCACATTAACCATTAATAACACTAGTGGAACTGAAAAATACACACCGGACAACCTGAACCATAAACATCACTGTCAAAGTTGAATATACTGGACTGAATGCTGACGACGAACACTAGCGAAGTTGATAAAGCTCAAAACCTCATTGACCATGATCATTTGAAGACCACTTCGATGTTGAATCATTGAAGACTCCGCTCATGCTAGACTAACAAGAACCTCATGGATCAATCTGTTGGCATTATGATTCATGTGTTGTCCTTGATGGAAACTCACTCAGAGGTTTGATACAGGTGATGGCAACTCATTCAGATGACAGATCAGAATGTAGCAAGTCAAGAGGAGGTATACGCAGGTTGACCGTGATGAAAGTGCATATATACGTGGGTTAGCGGAGCAAAAGGCGCGTATACGTATACATGCAGGTTCACAGAAGGAAAAGCGCGTACATGGTTTTGGTCTGTGGTATTTGGTCCATGGTATTTTGGTATTGGTCCATGGTATTTGGTTTGAAATGACAACCCCAGGTATTGGGTCCAAGGTATTGTTTCTACATGGTTTTGGACCATGGTATTGATAAAAGCCTAACCTATATAAGGAGAAGATCATTAAGAAAATGACGGAAGTAAGGAATAAATGTCTGACGAAGTGGGAAGATCTAGTATTGCTGGTTATCGGTTTGTGCTGCTTGGCTCAGGTTGGATATGTCAGCGAAGGTATAAGTAATTATCTTTAGATCTGTACGCGGGTTGTCTCTGGTGAAAGCGCGTATACACGCGGTTTTGATATAGTCAAGTAGCGTATGCATAATGAGATTTGATGTTTCAGGTTGCTGTTGATTCTAATGGTTATTGCAAAGTTGTGGGCTCTAGTTTGTGTTCTGTGTTTTGATGACAGGGTTTCAGTGATTCAGTATTGAGTGATTTAGAGATTTATGATGCAATTATAAGTTGATGATTGTATTGCAGCAATGATTTTTTTGTACTTATGGATCCAGTCTAAAAATTTATGAAACGTGGTCCTTAGAGGAAAGAGAAGGTTGTAGCCTTCTGTAGGCCAGGATCTACGTACTAGTATCTTGGCTAGTGCAAGAGCTAAAGGGGGTTGTAGCTCCCTTCCAGGTGAAGCTGGAGAATGAGAGAGGGTTGTAGCTCTCTGCAGGTTGCAGCCTGCATATTGGTAAAGGACTGCACCAGTACATTGTAAAAGAAGTTTATTATTAAAGGAAGAAAGAGACGAATTGTTGCAGGTGGTTTTCACCCACATTGGGTTTCCACCTTATATCATGGTGTTCATGTATGCTTCTTATGTGTGATGATCTGTACTGTTTTACTACACCTGATTACTGTTAATAAGGTTAATAATTTTCTAATGCATTTACTGAAGATAAGCTAACTGAATCATAAGATTACTGCATGTACGCTGGTTGCATTTAACACAGTCGCGTATATACACGGATATACTGAACTAGAGCCGCGTATATAAATCTTAGTATGAAAAATGAAAAGTATCTGATTTAATAATACCAATTCACCCCCCCCCCCTCAGTATTATTTGTAACAATTGGTATCAGAGCAGGTCCTTTTGAAGAAGCTTGATCGCTTGAAGGAAAAAATCCATCAGAATGGCTAATCCAGAAAGAGAGGCACACATCAGGCCACCAATCTTTGACGAGAACAACTTTACCCACTAGAATATAAGAATCACAGCATATCTACAATCGCTTGGAGCAGAAGTTTGGGGAATCGTAGAAGGTGGATACAAATTCCCATCAGCAATTCCTACAGATGCAGCCAAGAGAAAGCAATATGAGCTCAATGCCAAAGCTGTTACTGTCTTATTGAGAAGTTTGACACAGTCAGAATTTATGAAGGTCATTCATTTCAAATTAGCTAAGGAAATGTGGGACAAAATCATTCTAAGCTATGAAGGAGATGAACAGGTAAAAATAGCAAAGCTTCAAACTCTTAGAATCCGGTATGAAAATCTTAAGATGCATAGCAATGAAAGCATAACTAATTACTTCTTGCGTATGGATGAGATTGTAAATTGTATGAGGGATTTGGGTGAAGAATTTAAGGAAGTTGTCTTAGTTGAAAAGGTTTTGAGATCCCTGTCTGCTAAATTTGATTCCAAAGTGTCTGCCATAGAAGAAAAGGAGAATCTGCAAAAAATCACCATGTCACAGCTTCACGGAATCTTAACTGCTTTTGAGATGCGAAAAGAGGGACCATCAGAAGCTGCATTCGAAGCATCAGGATACATGTCAGAGGAAGAAGAGGAGGTAAATTTTGTCAAGAATCTTGAACGAGGAACTGGACGATTCAAAGGTAAGCTACCTTTCAAGTGCTTTTCATGTGGTAGAGTTGGTCACTATCCTGCAAGATGCCCTCATAACAAAGGAAAGATGTCGGAAGAAGGTAATAGAAGCTATTATACCCATGTTAAAAGTAATGACTCATTCAATGGTAGCGAAGACATTAGAAGTCTCATAGCATATGATAAGAAGAATGTAGAAACTGAAGAAGTTACCAAATTAAACGAACAATTGGAGAAAGTAACTAGGGTAAGGGAGAAATTGTAGGATATAGTAAAAGATCAGAGCATAACAATTCAGAGTCTTGAATCAAAGATCTTCTCTCTAAAAGAAGATCTCGAAAAATCAAAGGAGCAGAACACAGAAGCTCTTGAACATGAAGTGATCAAATTGAAGCAACAAGTGGAAGAAGGAAGAAAAGCTGAAGGAGACCTAAGGAAACAGTATCTGAAAAAGGAAGAACAACATCAGGTTGAGGTAAATATCTTAAAAGGTAAATTAGAAGAAAAGGATAAATTGTTGCGATTTCAAGATAGTACTAAGATTTTGGATGACATTCTTGGTAGCCAATGATCCCCTAGTATCAAGACTGGTCTTGGCTTTCATGAATCTGTTGAAGGTGAATCCAATTCACAAGGTGAGGCAAGGAACTCCAAAGAGAAATCTAAAATGATCAACAAGGAGTTGAGAAGTCATCCCCATCAACAATCAAGGAACGAGACTTTTAATCCTCCACTGAATAACGTTGAATGCTATGTATGTCATAACCTTGGACATGTTGCAGCCAGATGTAGAAGTAGAATGGTTCAAGATCATCACAAAAGATCATCACATCCCAGGTACTTCAGAGGATATTGCTTTGCCTGCAATGCATATGGACACAAAGCAATTGATTGCAACAGAAGGAACATGAAATATGTAAGATGTTATTCATGCAACAAACTTGGACATAAAGCAAGGGAATGCAAGAGCAAATTTCAAAGTTCAAAACAAGAGGACCATACATCATCACAGTTTCAGAAGACAGAATTAGAGGCAGAAAGGTGTGACATAACTCAGTTAGCTGATATAACAGACACAGGGGATACTGAAAGTGAAGAAATTCAGTATTCCATCTTGCATACGCTGATATAATGAAGATAAGTCGCATATATACACGAGTTATAGGGTGCAGAGTCGCGTATATGGAGATCAGGAGAAAGGGTAGCAGAACAGACTCAGGGAAAGGTTCGGTCATGATAAGAGATGGTTGGCACTGGCTCAGGGGGAGCATATACTTCAAACAATGCATTGTTGGCATTGTGTTTAAAAGTTTGTGATGATGCTTATGTAGCTAAATGATACATCCTGTTGGTTGATCAAAGGAATGGTATTGCAGGTTTAGATGTTGATGCTTATGGTGCAGATCATATATGATGAATGATAGTCATGATTTTGAATATAGTGCTGGTCCTAAATATTTCATTTGCTCAGGGGGAGCATGGATGGATTAATACATCTTGACATATACAAAGGGGGAGCTCATTCAGAGATTTCAGCAGGTACTCAGGGGGAGTATGGACAACAGAAGGTATACCAAGGAAGAGAATATCTTGGTCCGCCCTTTGCCCTTGATGTCAAAGGGGAGAGTGACTTGGTGTGGTGGTTGCCATCAAGTCCAAAGGGGGAGATTGTTGGCATTATGATTCAGGTGTTGTCCTTGATGGCAACTCACTCAGAGGAATGATACAAGTGATGGCAACTCACTCAGAGGACAGATCATAATGCAGCAGGTAAATAGAGAGATATACGCAGGTTGACCGTGAAGAAAGTGCGTATATACGCGGGTTAGCAAAGCAGAAGGAGCGTAAGCGTATACACGCGGGTTAATAAGAGTAAAAGCGCGTACATGTTGGAAATCATGGTTTTGGTCTGTGGTATTTGGTCCATAGTATTTGGTCCAAAGTGACGACCCCAAGTATTGGGTTCATGGTACTGTTTCTACATGGTTTTGGACCATGGTATTGAGAGAAGCCTAACCTATATAAGGAGAATATCATTAGGCAAAAAAATAAGTGAGCAAGGAATGAATGTCTGACGAAGTGCGAAGATCTAGTATTGCTGGTTATCGGCTTGTGTTGCTTGGATTGGGTTGATATAACAATGAAGGTACAAGTAATTATCTTTAGATATGTACACGGGTTGTATGAGGTGAAAGCGCGTACACACACGGTTTTGGTGTAGTGAAGTAGCGTATGCATTATGAGATTTGGTATTTCAGGTTGTTGTTGATTCTACTGGTTGTTGCAGAGTTCTGGGCTCTGGTTTGCGTTCTGTGTTTTTGATGACAGGGTTTCAGTGATTCAGTATTGGGTAATTTAGAGATTTATAATGCAAGTATAAGTGGATGATTGTATTGCAGCAGTGATTGTTTTGTACTTATGGATCCAGTCTAAAAATTGATGAAACGTGGTTCCTGAAGAAAAGAAGGTTGCAGCCTTCTATAGGTCAGCACCTACGTACTAGTATATCCGCTAGTACAAGAGCTAAGGGGGTTGTAGCTCCCTTCCAGAAGTCACTGGAAAACGAGAGAGGGTTGTAGCCCTCTGCAGGTTGTAGCCTGCGTGCTAGTAAAGGACTGCACCAGTACATTGTAAAAGAAGTTTCTTATTAAAGAAAGAAAGAGACGAATTACAGCAGGTGGTTTTCACCCACATTGGGTTTCCACCTTACATCATGGTGTTCATGTGTGCTTTTTATGTGTGATGATCTGTACTGTTTTACTACACCTGTTTACTGTTAATGTGGTTAATAAGGTTCTGATACATTTACTGAAGATAAGCTAACTGAATCATAATATTGCTGCATATACGCTTGTTGCATTTAATACAGTCGCTTATATACGTGTATACCCTTAACTGAAGTCGCGTGTATGAATCTGAGTGTGAAAATGAAAAAGTATCTGATTTGATAATACTGATTCACCCCCCCCGCCTCTTAGTATTATTTCCAACAAACTAAAGGTAGTATATGGTTTCATGTGTGGGACCAAGACTAGACATTACTAGAAGGCACATGACTCCATTGGAAGTAGCCTCAATGATGACAACAAGGGATATCATTTTTTTGTAATTACTATATAAGATAATTTAATCACCTTTTAATCTTAAAGTAAGGCCTAAATTTACTTTGGCTAAGAGCTCGCCTTCTTTGGACATAAAGAAACAGGATATTGGTCTAAAACCTAGATGCATCTAACAAGAGTAAAAATCATGTCCTTGTACTAACCACTATTGGATTATTTGAGATGGTACTATTTCACTTGAATGACAATTATAAATCATATTGCATTAATACATAGTGGCCAAGTAGGTTACATTAAGTTTTGCTACCTTCCTAAAAATATGATGTAATTAAATATTTCTAGTTGTTTGTAGATTCATGTGGTTAATATTCTTCTCGCAACTCTCCACTCTGAAAATGATCCTGAAGATGAACCTTGATATAGAATCAAAATGCTAGTCATAAAATGATGGAAACTGTGGATTATAATCCGAGTCAATTTTTTAAACATTTCTATTTAGCCAAGTCCTTGAACCCAACCACAAAAATGACATGAATGGGATCACAAGACGTAATGATCTTTTCAAATTGGTCAAACACAATGTCATATATCCTCATCAACTACATTTAAGGATACAAAATGCAAAGTCTAAGATTGTTATGATTTGAACCTTTTGAAGTCACATTTTACCAAATTATTTTTCCCCAAAATCTGACAAAAAATTTAGAAGAATCATTGGAATTGTAAATATCAGTAGTAAAAATTACACAATCTAGGTGCAATAGGGGTTTTGGAGGTGCTAGCGGGAGAAAACTCCCCTAGGTAAGGGTTGAGAACCTTAACAGATCGAAGGTAGACCATCAACAAGAAGCACTTATTCAAGCAAGCAAACTATGAAAATTGCTAAAGTTGGGTTTAGGGAGAATACCCGGAGGTCCTACATTTGATATTGATCCCGTAGGGTTCAAACCCTTTGCTTCCTCGATTGTGTTCAGAACTGCAACATAAACCAAAGAAGCGTATACATAGCAAATATTTCAAAGAATGTGCATATTAAACATGTTAGGTCATAACGTATAGATATATAAAGCATGATATGTTAGACATGAATTATAAAAACATGAGATCACAACATTTCAGGAACAAGAAAATGCTTCTTTATTGACAACACCAAATAGGAGTGGAAGGATACAACTTGATCTGACCACACAGCGCCAACAAACCTTCCTCTGGATCCGGCCAACCCAAGCCTCGAAGATCACCTCAATATGTGCAAAAGGACATCATATAATGGAAGATGAACATCTCTACAAGGAAATAAGGGTTTCCTGTGACTGGGAGTGCATGAGGCATAGGGAAAATCGGACTTGATCTAGGGACAAAAAGGACTATAATGTCGATATCATATTTCCTTCTATCTTTTAGGCCTTCCCATGAGGTGTATAAATACCACCAGAAATCAGTTGATTTAGTTAGGCCACAGGCTCTTGTAGGTGGGATTTCGGTGAAACCCATAAACCCTGCCTGAGAAATAGGAATTTTTTTTTCATATTTTAAATTATGTACGCGTGTTTGGTACTATGGTACCCATGTATACACACACATTTATAAGGTAGAGTTGCGTATGGAATTTAAAAAATTGTATTTTAATAAATGACCAAGTCTGAATGGGAAAGGGCCGCCCAAGGCCATATAAGAGCATCATAACTACATGCGTGTTGAATAATGCTATAATAGGAGGGTGTTGAACCTATTATATATATCCAAAAACATGATTCCAACATTGAAATTTACAATTTGACTAGAAATTATATAATTGAATTCTAGTAAAGTTTGTCGAAAACAATAAAAAACATATAACATTTATAATTTTTTCAAAATCAACAAAAGCTACATCTATGGTAAAATTCATTTAATTATTGCAATTCTAATATGAGAATCCCACACACTCTCATTAATACATTGATTTTGGGTTTTTAACATAATAATTACTAACTTAGATCCATCTAACTTTGGATCTACATGCATCGAGAGAGATCAAATCTCAGAGGTGCAAAACTTATTTTTAGTGTTAGATTTAATGATGTTTTTTAAGTGTAATCCTAACAAAATTTATAATAAAGCTATATCGAATTAGTATTTTCAAATATTACAACTTTTGATCTATATATTTTTAAAGATTTTATTATATCCATAGGATATGATTCTTCCTTTTAAAGATTCATTTTACAAATATTTAATTAATTGAAATATTAAAAGATTTTGTAGGAGGAGTTTCTATTTTTTGTGTTGAATTAACCCTTTTCTTTTGATTTAAGAAATGGTGTAGTCTTTAGTAATATTATCTAATTTGGGATTTTAATGTGGCAGACATTAATTATTTCTATTTTTATTATTATTTTATTGGAGATGTGACGTACTTACACATCACTCTCATATTGGGTTGTCGATTGTGCCTTTGGGCGCAACAAGTTGAAAAAATGGCGAGAAGAAGTTTCTAATATGATCACTTATTTGATTTTAATGGTGATTTTAATTTATTTTGATTACAAATTTTATAGTAGATAGTTTCATTATATATAAGATGTTAAAATACAAACATGTAGTATTTGGTTTCATGTATCAGAGTAAGGTTATATGTTATTAAAAAATGGAAGACCTCATAATTGGAGATATCTCTCTATGGCCACAAGGAAAAATAGTTTTCTTGAGAATATTATTTAGGTTGAAATTAATTTTTGATCTCGGATTGAGAGACAAAACTATTTTTAATTAGTTAAGAGCTCACTTTTCTTGGAGATAAGAAAATGCATTAATAACCCAAACCGAAAAGCATTTGGCAAGAGCGAAATTATATCTCCTTGTAAACTACTCAAAAGTCATTTTGAATGACATAATTTTCTTTAAACCAACCTAGATCCATCATAACTCCAGATCTACCAAGAACCTAGAGGGATCAGATCTCTTTTCACTCTAAAAGAAGTTTGCATCTCAAGAGATTTGATACCTCTCAATGCTTGATAGATCTGGAATTAAGTTGAATCTAAGCTGAATTAATTATTAATTATAATTACAATTATTAATTTTATATGTATATTTTTTTATTTTTTTGATTGGGCAAAATGTAAAAAATAACATTACAACATCTCTACCATACTAACTAAAGAATGTCTATCAACACAATAATATTTATAAATTAACTTATATTCATAAATACAAACCAATATCAATCATTTTTAATTTTTATTTAAATTAAATTATAATAAAATTTACACTTTAAAAAAACGAAAACAAACACAACAATTTTGTGACTTTCTACAAAGTGTCCATCCAATAAATGACAAATAGGGAATTTCCCAAACTAACACCAACTTTATGGTTTGGAACAAAATATCCATCCAATAAATGTCAAAACATAATTTACCCTTTTTCACAATCGTTGGTCGTGGCAATTTATTTTCGCTCTCATCAAGTCCATCTCAATGGATGAGGGACAACGCAATTATTATTTTTTTCTCACGTTGCAGTTTATTATATCATACAAATTTTAATTATGACAAAGCAATAACAATTATCATGTGGGTCTCACTGATGGTGATTGTTAAGTTTTTTTATTAAGAAATCTATTTATTAATATTATTCGAATAATATCGTGGAATTATTCTTTTAAGAATAAAAATATACAAAATTATAATATTATAAGAACAAATTGAACTTTGGTGACTAGTTCAAATAACATTTATTTAAAAAAACAAACACCTAGTTTTTTTGTTATGCTTGGCTCATTTGATATTGACATGAGCTATTGGACTGGATAGCTGACAAATCCACTTAATATTTTGACATCTATGTTGAAAAAAACAAGGTATAGAATTCAATAGAAATGTAAATGAAAGGTGTTTTATAATAAATTATAAGTATTTTCTCATTAAATAATTTATTGAAGTATTCATGATTTTTGGAGAATATATATATTGAATCAATGCATTTTATGTGTCTCAAATTCTTTAATATTTTTTTTTTCAAACTTTAAAAAAGTTGCGGGAGATTAGATTTTCTTATGATTACTTTAAATAGGGCAAAGATATTTTGGAGGATGGAATTTTATATAATAAATATTAACATTCTATAGTAAGGTTGAATTAGGAGTTTGGAGTTCTTTTTTTCCATCAATTTTATTCATCTAAATTTGTAATTTTGGCTAAGATTTATTAGTTGATTTAGTGATGGAAAATTTGAAAATTAGAATGTTTATCTTTTTTTTCAAATAGTTCAAGTAAAATACCTCTTCCTCTTCTTTCTTATTTCATCCAAATTTTAGAGGTTAAAAAAATAAAGGAAGAAATCACCGTAAGAAGTTCTCAAGGTTGTTGATTATAACTTAAAATAATAGAGAAGAAAAAGCAACACAATGAGCTCTAAGTAGATGATAATTTGAAACAATTGAGTGTTTGACTCAATGAAAGAGTCAAAGAAGGCTCACTTTGCGGGCTTGGCCAAGGGACTAATGGAATTTTGTTAGCTAGTTTCTCCCTAGATTAGGGTTTTCTAAGATAAAACAATGTGCTTTTGTTTTATGTTTTCTTATTGGTTGTTTTATTTTTTCTCTCGACAAATCTATATCTCTCTAGTAATTTTAGCATGGTATCAGAGTCAAAGGTTTATTTATAGCTTGGCTACTTGAATCTAATGGACATATTAGAGCCAAGTGTTAGCTTCAAAGGGATTCATTTGTTGCAAATGGTTTATTTGGTTTGCTGAGTGTAAGAGAGGCACATGAGTATGGCAATACCAAAGCAAATTCAATGGAATAAATGAAGGAAAAGGGATTCTTAAGCAACGAAAGTATAGAGTGTGTGAATTCTAGATCAAGTTTGTGGTGTGGTTTGTGTTTTTATGTGTTGTGTTGAAGGGCATGTTGGCTAGGTGTTGATGGTGCTGGACCTGCCAACATGTCAGGGGATCTCCCTGGTAAGAAGTCCCAATTAGACCTCAGACCGTTTGGTGTAGGTGTCCGAGCAGTGGGTCGTATGGTAATGCCTTGACCGCTGTTTCACATAGAGGCAAGTAAGATTACTTTGTTGGTAGTAAGGGTGTGACAACTGCAGTGAGTCAAGGAAGGTGCATGAAAGGTTCTAATACATGGGGGTTGAGATGAGTGCGCCTCTTGGAAACATGTAATAGTACTCAGCTTGGAAGGGAACACATGAGAAAAGATGCATCACAACATGGAAGGCAAGTTACCAAGCAATCCAAAGTGATGGTTAAACCAACAACACATTTCAGAAAGATTTATACATGGAATAGTCTATACATGCATGCGTAAGCAAACCAATACATATATCATTTAAAGTAAACCAGATAACATAGAATACAATACAACATATGCATGAAACATATTGGAACTTATTATATAAAAAAGTGTAAGTTCCAGTCATACAAGACATCCATGTCCAACCACTAGTTCCAATAGAGGAACGTTATAGCCACATCCGCTTGCTCCTCCAAAGAGATGTACTAGCTGTGTGTAGTGGAGAAGCCAATGCTCATTACAATACTGTCCAAGCTCTCTCGAAGATAGTCTTACCAGAATCTTAGCTGACCAAAAGCCTTTACAATGAGTTATGAGGGACTATTTATAGGAAAGGGTGGGGTGACCCTTGACATTCCCCTTTGTGACAGTTCAACTACCCTCATGACTCTTCATCTACTCTCTGACTGTTACATCCAACTATCACAACTTGACTTACACTTGACATGAATTTACATTACAATGCACATGTACCCATGTGAAACAAAATGGCTTGAGCAAGCAAAGCTAGACATTACTCTGACTTAGACAACCATGGAAGTCCAACTCCTCAACGTCCTCATGCTGATTGACAGTAACATATTGATGCCAAGATCGGTAGTCCTTGATGGTGTTTTTGTGCTCCACAATGACATCTATCTAGAACTTGACTCTTGCCTCCATAGCATCCAGGTACACTGCTTAGGCTCCTCTGTCCAAATCATCTGAAAGCATGCACATCATTGTCTTCAATGCGGCTAGACCAACAACATACTTGTGCATGATGTCTGCCTTGACGGGTAAGTCTGGGCTTATGGAAATGCACATCAACTCGTCGAAGTACGAGTCAAGCTCTAGTCATACCTGTTTCTTTGTCTTCGGCTAAGTGAGATCCCAATAGATGGAATCGCATGTGTGTGCACCACAACATCCATACTCTTCAATAATCGTGCATGGGAAGCCTGTATGCTAGTGATGAGCTGTGAGATCTCTTCATAGTTCTAGATCTGACTTTGGATATGTGCCTTCATCTTGACCACATTGGCCCTCATCATCTTAGGCAAGTGAAGTAGGGCTCCCTTGTATTTCATCATCCATGTTTGCATGTCATCAACAACAACATGCAAGTTCGTCAAGATACGTGCTCTCCTAGTACATCACTACTTCCATTCGTTGAGATGGATGATTACGTTATGCACGATACCAAAATTGGAGTACAACACTCACATAACCATGTCAAGGGACAATACTTCGTCTAGTATTGTTGTCTTCAGTTCAGCTCGGGTGGACGCTGTCACCAACTTTCCTCCTTTCTTGGCCGTCTGCAGTTCCTTTGCCATTCACTCATTCTCAGCTATCAGAACATAAAAACTTGAGCTTGTGGCTTCAACATACACTCTGGTTGCATCGACCAAGGCTGCTGGATGTTTGCGCAGATCAGTCATGATCACTCGTTCCTCAACTTGCGTAGGAGATGTATGATCCTACGGAGTTGACACTCTGCGAGATTGCACAACTCTATGTTGATATTCATTGAATGAGATGTTGTGCATCTCTCCTTCTAGCTGATCACCAAGGATCTCAGTGCCTCCTTTTTCACTTGAGACTTGTTCATCATCTGGATGTGGTGAAGCGAGCAAGACAACCTCTTGTTGATGAGGCATGAGGTCGCTGTCCTGTTCCAACTCTTACTGCTCCATGTATGCATCCAATTATTGAAGTGTTTGTTCTATCTCATGAGCGAAGTCTTTCTCTTGCGATGGTTCATCCTGTTTGCCTGATGCCACCTCTTCTAATGAATCAACTATTTATATGGTCGTTGTTTCATCTGTTTGCACATGTTGTGCCCCCTATTGTACTTGTTTCTGCTACGCTTCCCTCTCCTTTTTGTGCAGCTCTTGTTCCTTTCGAAGTTGCTCCTTTAGCTCATGCAACTCCTTCTCTACTTCTTCCATTCTTCTCTTATCCCTCTGCCTTTGCACGATTCGCATGTCACGCTGGTGCCTCTTTGCCTCTATAGCCATAACTACTTTCTCTACAAATGGATCTGCTCAGAACTTGCAGCTTTTCTCCTCCTCCATGCAATCATAAATCTTCCTCTTATCTTTGTCGCACACTGGTATGCTTGCCTTTGCTACTACTGTTGTTGCTGTTGTTGGTGCTCTCCGTGATGCTGCTTCATGTTGCTTCACTAACCACTCCACAGTGAAGCCAACTCGTTCATTGGGTCTAGAGAAATTGTAGCAATATCTCCATGGGTCCTCCTCGGCCTAACGAAATGCCCCATAGATCTAGTTGAACTAAACTCTCGTGCAGTGATCCTTCACAATACAATGCGGGTCATATGGATTGTAACTTCAGAGGTCGAATGGATACTTCTTCATCTGTTCTAATTCGGCATCCAATTGCTTGATACTCTGAATCTCATATAACCCAATTCGAAATAGAAGAGCAGTCCAAGGTCCTATCGAGATGTGATATGCTATTTCCTGCATGAAAAGTCTATCGAAGGCAAACTTCAGTAGAACATGCAGAGGCTTCTCCGCACTGAAGATTTGGATGAAGGTGTTGGATGGTGATGCATACCAATCAACAATGTCTAACATTGCCTCCATTGCTTCCTTTGACATGTAGGGTGGATCCTATTTGAGTATCATCTTGTAAATTGGGATGAAAAAAATGATCGGACAACTGTGTGATTACTCCTCTAAATTTGCATTCAGATAACAACTTGAAATATGTGTTCGCAATAGTCTCCGCTAGTGACCATGCCCACTCCAAACCCGGGAGCTCCTGTCTAGCACAGATTGCATCTAAGATGTAAGCAGACGTGTAAATCTCTACATGCATACCTCTGGGTGACTGTCGAGCCTTTGATACGTTTTTCTTCAGTTGATGAGCCAACATGTCAGACTAGTTACATGGTTTTCCCTCTCTAGCTAGTTGGTCTAATGCGATCACCCAACTCTATGGGAAGGTTTCCATGCTTTCTTGGCCATACAGTCGACATGAAAATATGACCAAGTATTGATATGCCTTCGGCAGTATCTTTGTCTTATAGATTTGGTTGGGTGTCAACCTGAATCGAGTTGGCTCCTTTACCTAGCTCTTCAGAATATCTCTGGAGTTAGCTTTGTTGTTGGGTAAATTGAAGGGAGTCTTCATGATAGTCATGGGCCCTGACATCTGATACATCTCATCATAGTCTCGTGCCCAGAAGGTTGCAAGCTTTGTCCCACTAATACCGCTCAAGGTCATCGTCTTGGGATCAGTGTGGGAGACGATCTAATGTATCATGTCCGCTCATGGGAACGTGGGGTATTTGCATACAATCTGGTACAAAACAAACTTGTGAATGTTCACAAACACTTGATGGTCTTCGATTTCTTCCTCAAAAATGCCTGCAAATTCTTCATTGACCTCTTGCCACTTCAATTTGATGTCCTTGTCTAGAAACAATTTGGTATCTTCATAGACGGTAAACTAGAGGACACTCACTCAACTGCTGCTCTAGCTGCCTTTCCATCAATGTCCTATGATCCCACTCTCTTAGAAGCAATTGATCATGTATTTCTAAGAGGTGGATGAACACTTGAAAGATCTGGAGTTAAGAAACATGCATGGCAAGAAATCTGTTAGTGAAAACTAAAGCAAATTCGAGGAATGACATAGCACATACTTGGGGAACTTATAGGCAAGATTGTGTAATTTCTTTTGGGAGGCTATGTGATTAGCTGCCAAAACTATGCAGAAGGTAGTTTGGATCGTCTGGAAGGCAAGACTGGCTGTTGAATTTGGGCAATCCAGACTGGTTACTGATTGTTGGGATTGTGTAATGCACAATTCCCGCTGGGAGTGACTGCAAGCTCAGGGACTCCAGTGCGTAATTTTCTAGGCCAACAATCACTGTCCCTAAAAAATGCACAAAATAGTTTTGGAGGACAGTGCCTAGGCAAAAATGCACATTTCTAGAGAGGAAGACAGAGCCTTCCTTCCCTAGATTGTGCAATGTTGTATCGGTGATGGCAGAGTCCAAGCTAAGGTTGGCCAGACTCGCCGACAAGCAACTGAAATAAAATATATAGTGAATGCATGACGACACTAAGTGAAAGCAGAAGTGGTTGATAGTGCATGCAAAAATGAATGAAGGATTCAATAGACAGATCAACATGCATGTGAGTGAAGCGAGTCGTTGAATCAACAATCGTTCATGCAAAACAGTTTCATGCATGTGACAACAGTGAGATAGAAATGAAAAATGAAATAGTGCTAGGACAAGCTAGTATACATGTAAATGACAACAAGCATTCAAACAAATCAAGAAAACAACACTCACATAAGCAAAAAAAAAAAGAAAAAGCGACATAAATGCTGAAAAGAACGAGTTGAGGCCACTTACCCATGAATAGCTGAGTTGGATGTGTCAAAGAGTCCTGGATGTATTGTGGGATGTCAGGGCTCCAAGATCTATGTGAAACAATGAGCTTTGATGTGTCGCATAGATAATTTTTGAGCTCATGATGCACATGCCACAAACCTAGGAAAAAGTGACACTTTGAGGAAAGTTTATAAAACAACATTGGATGTAACCTCCAGCTACTAAAAATAGCTCCCTGAATCATGGGATGCCCTTTGCATGTTTCCTTTTGCTATTCTAGGAAAAAGAAAGCCATGCACGCAAGTCAAGTTTCCTTGGTCCTCGGTGGAACTAGTCAACCCAATTGCTCATGCATGAAGATGCTCAAATACTTGAAGGAAATGCACATTTCTAGTTGGGAGCTGGGTTGGCTGCCTAGGAGATTTGCGCAATTTCTGGGCAGAGCAGCTGACTGCTACCCAGATTTGTGCAAATTATGGGCTGAGAAGCCCTGCCAGGGAAAATTGCGCAATTTTCACTATGAGGGTTGGCTGGAATAATTGCGGAATTCTAGAGCCCAACAGTTTGCTAGACAGGAATGCATCAAGTTGTGATCAACAGGCTTCCTTTGTACAGGAAAAACATTGAAGCTTGTGTACTTGATGAAGAAAGACAAGGTGTTGTGGAAAGTTGGTAGGGAGGCTCCAAAATGAAGTTAAGGCAAAATTTTAGAGGGTGGTTGTAGCCGCTACAACACCTAGCGACACACTAGTAGAACTCCAACTCTCTGAATGGACCTTGTTCATGAGAAACAAGTCTAACACCTCTGAAAGTATTGTTTAGTTATCAACTCATCTTTGTTTCTTACTAGCTTGATTGTAAGATGTAGCATCTGCCAAGATCTTGGTCAATTGACACAGATTCCAAGACAAGTCAACACAGTTGTTTTGATTGGAGTTGAGGGGTATATTGGTGCACAAGTAATATAGTCGTCAAAGTCTTAGTTTCATCTCTGGTGTTGCTCTGCTACCAGCAAGCTTGGACAGTACCTCGACGGAGTCACATAGGAACACAAGCATGGCTCCACTGTGAGTGAGCCTAGTCAGTACCCCGGCAGAGTTACTTGCATCACCTCTCTGCGCAAGAAGCCTTTCTCTTCTTTCGCCTTATTCATTTTTCATTTTTCATTTTTTCACTTTTAATTTTTTTCATTTTTCATTTTTTCAACTGTTCTGGCACTTATTCATTTCAGAGTCAGAAGAGGGATCCCGACTTATTGAGAGTAGAAGAGGTTCTTCCAGCAGAGAAGTAGTTTATTATATCTCTGATGTGCCTGTTAAAGTTTTCCCCCTCACCTTACTCTACTTGACTGAGTTGACAAGGGTTAACCCAAAAACAACTGACTAGAGTAGGTGACACTAGTTAGCACGCAAGCATTGTGTTTTCATGAAGGTTCACTTCAAAAAATACGTATTTTCCTTCGACGTATCATGGGCTGAAAGTGACAAGTTCTTCATACATAGGCAAGATGACAAATAACCAAGTAGTGATAGTTTTACAAGCCCTCTTGTACTTTACCTAGCTCATTTCAAGAATCATACATGGTTTCATGCGAAGCTAACCTACGAATAAAACCAATGAACTAACAAAAAACCAAAACAAAGTAAGAGCAAAAGTGAAAGCGAAAGCAAAGAGAGTAAGCAAACAAGAAAGAAAACAAACAAAGCAACAAAGCAAGTAAGGACACAAGCATGCAAGTAAATTGACCGAAAGCAAACACTACTTCTACTCCTAAGCTAATGGTACATGGGCTTGATCACGTGAAGTGATATTTGCAATGCAGCCACCTATGCATTAGTTGACCCATGTTGGTGAAGCCTTGGTCCACGAGCAACCCAATTGTGCGAACCAGCAAGCAAGAAAGATATAACAATGAAGACAAGCACACTTCATTAAAGTGCCCACAGGACATAAGTGAGTACAAGTGCATGATGAGTAATCCGTAGACTTATCATGAAGCTGTGCGACACTGTGTGCAACTTTGAAGCATAAGAACACTCTTGACTATGAAATGCAAGAAAACGAAAGAAACAAACATAAATTGCATTGTGCATGCATTCTTGCAATGTAAGACTCCTCTAATGCATGAGTGGTAGGATCGTGTAGTTCGAGGGAGGAAGTATGATCTATGTGTGAGATGGATCTTCAATGCATACAGATGAGCGATGAGGAGCCTTGGGTGATTGAAAAATTTCTTGATCAGAAGTGAGACTAACTCGAAAAGAGCGAGGACTTGACATAACCATTAGCTTAGGCTGAAGTGCCTCGACAGTCTTGGGTGTTTCAACTTCATCATCAGGTAGATCATGATAAACTGGTGGCTTCGAAAGATCAATTGCAATAGAGTCATGATCATGATCAAATATGGTAGTAAATGGGTCACGACCGCCATGATCAGAAAAATCAATGATTTCTTTGGCATCCTCACGATCAGATGAATCAAATAGAGGGGTAGATGAAAAGTGAACAAACCCATCCTCTATGTTCTCAGAAAAGGAAGATGAAAGATCAAGTGGATTTTCAATGAATAACTTATCCTCTTTGTTTCTGAATGATGGAATGACAACTGGCATTTCCTGTGAGTGATCAACAATAGGTGCATCCGTGGATGGAGATACACATGCAAAATCATGGATGGCAGGTTCACCAAAGATGTCAGGAAAGAACAGAGGAGGCTCAGACGGAAGGGAGTCATCCTTCACTGAGTATTGATGCTCAACCTTCCACTCATACTCTTCATGAGTGACAACGCATGTTAGTTGTGCAACACCAACTCCATCAGTGGCTTGTTCCTCATTCACAACAAGTGTAGAGTCTGAAATGGAAGAACACAAGACAATATCATTTGGAGGAACAACCGAGTGCGAAGACAGAGGTTGTGGAACAGAATGTGTTAAACACACATGGGAGCAAGAACAATATGAATGATAAATCATGAGAATACAATTTTTATTAACAAGCGATATACATTTATAGTACATTATGTGACCGTTGGGTTTCACATCCCAAGGTCTCTTGGAATCCTTTTGTCCACTCGGCTTCCACACTAACCCATTGAGGATTAGGTGTCCAACATTCCCCCCCTTAATCCGAAGGGTTATGTATGAGTCCAAGAAGAGAGCTGTAATACAAAATGTGCAAAAATGCATGGCAGCACTAAGCTGAATGTGCTCTCTGAAATGTTGGTACAAAGGGCGGTGGTTTAAGGATGACCACCAACACTAGAACGCTTAGTGCAATTCCAGGAACTCTTCCAAAACTAGAAAGAAGCTGAAGTCTTCTGCTAGAGGAAGTGCTCCTATTGTTTTGAAGAGGGAACCTTCAACCAATAAAGGGAGGTATCACCCCGCATAAAAGAGAGAACTTCAACCTGAAAAGGGAAGTCTCAACCTGTGATGGTTTAAGGATGACCAACAACTCTGGAATGCTTAATGCAATTCCTGGAACTCTTCCAAAACTTGCAAGAAGCTGTAAGTTTTCTGCTAGAGGAAGTGTCCTCAATTTTGTTCTTGGAACTCTTCCAAAACTGGCAAGAAGCTGTAAGTCTTCTGCTAGAGGAAGTGTCCCACATCACTAACTAAAGGCATGTTCAGGTATCTTTGTCTCTGGCTACAACTCTGAAACTGATGTGGCAGGTTGTGGCTCAGGCTCGCTTGATGTGGCTTTG
>APFE030680113.1:0-47667 GCA_000404065.3 Pinus taeda
AAGATCGGGCCAGGTATTAATTCGACCTTTCTAACCCTGATCCCTAAAAGTAACAATTCTGAGGATGCTCAAGGATTCCGCCCTATAGCTTTATGTAATGTTATTTATAAGATCATTGCTACCCTGATTGCGAAAAGATTGAAACCTTTACTTCTGAGTATCATATCTCCAGAACAAACGGGATTTGTCGAGGGACGACAAATACTGGATGGTTTAGTGGTTACTCAGGAGATGATACACTCTCTAAATCAAAAGAAGCAGAGGGGAATGATGATAAAACTAGATCTTTCAAAAGCCTATGATCGCTTGAGCTGGAGATACCTTCGTATGGTGCTTGAAGCTTATGGTTTCGAAAAGAGATGGATCGAATGGATATACAGCATGATTTCAACCCCAATCTTCTCAATTCTGGTTAATGGCACCCCAACGAAGACTTTTAATGCATCAAGGGGTATAAGACAAGGTGACCCTATGTCCCCCTTTCTCTTTATTCTGGCAGCGGAAGGGCTTGGAAGAATTATTAAAAGAGAGCTCAGGAAAAAGAGAATCATAGGATTGAAACCCTGGGGAAACAATCTGGCAATAACACATCAACATTTTGTTGATGACATAATGTTATTTGGTGAGGTCACCATAAAAGAGGTAAAGGTGATCAAGGAAGTGCTGGAAATATTCATGGTGGCATCTAGAATGGAGGTTAATAAGGAAAAATCCTGTACATTTATTTTCAGCACCCCGGAGGCCATCAAAACTCATCTTACTAGAACCTTGGGCTTCATACAGGGGGACCTACCTACCAAGTATTTAGGAAACCAGCTGGATATACACCCCACCCGGATGAAAAACTGGCAGGATGTTATAGATAAAATCAAGAAGCGCCTGACAAGCTGGTCATTTAGATCCCTGAACATAGCCAGCCGAATAGTCTTGTTAAAGTCTGTTTTGCAATCAATCCCTATCTACCCTCTGTCCATCAGAGCAGCATCCAAAGGAGTATGCTCAAAATTGAAGGAGATATTTGGGAAGTTCATCTGGGAAGGACCGAAACAACAAAGGAAATGGGCGTTAGTATCATGGAAAAACCTAGTGCAAAGAAAGGAGGAAGGAGGTCTGGGTATAAGGGATCCCGAAATGCTAAACAGGATCTTAGGCGCTAAATTATGGTGGAGATGGTTACAAGGAGGGAAGGATGTATGGAAAAAAATATGGAAACTAAAATATAATATGCCGGAATCAATCGCAGGTAAGCTAAGAATTGAAGAAGTACCAAAAGGGTCCTCTATATGGGATTTAGTAAGTCAGAACAGAGATGTGGTCAATCAACATGCTTTTTGGGAGATCCGTGGAGGAAGCAATGCAAAATTTTGGGAGGACGGGTGGCGGCAGAAAGACAAAATGGCAGAAATACAAATCCTACAAGAGATTCAACAGAAAGCGAAAAGCGCAGGTATGGAGTACGTTAGAGACTACTGGAAAAACGAAGAGATCAGTGGAATATGGAGGACCTGGAGGAAACCAGAGGAATGGTGTGAAAACATAAACTTAGAGATAGAGAAAAACTACATCAAAGAAGTAGAACTGAGAAAGATCAAAATCAGGACAGGAGAGGACATCCTCAGGTGGGGAAGATCAATGAAAGGGACTTTTACAGTGAAGGAAGCCTACTACCTGACAACAAAGCAAGAAAGGGAAGATGGTGCTATAGACTGGAGAACAATATGGGAAGGAAAATGGTGGCCGAAAATCACAATCTTCGCATGGCTAGTCAGTAAAGGAAGGATTCTAACCTGGGATAAAATCCAGAAGAGAGGATATTACGGGCCATCAAGATGCAGCCTCTACAGCAGTGAAATGGAAAATCAGGAGCACCTTTTAAATGAATGCCCTTATGCAGGAAGCATATGGGAAAAGATCAGATCGCTCTTTGGGAAGACAATGAGAGATCCAAGTAGCATTCGGAATACCATATTGCAATGGGGTAAAGGTCAATTTCAAAGCAAAGTAGTAAGAAGAATCTGGAACTTAGCGGTAGGCTTTGTGATCTGGTTCCTCTGGAAAGAAAGTAACAGGAGGATTTTTAGGGGTCAAAGCAGTCAACCTGAAAGAAATTGGGAGGAGGTGAGCAAAGCGATAAAAGAAACCATTCTATCAGAGACATGGGAAGAGGAAGACTGGAAAATGAACCAAGAAGAAGGAAGAATAGCTTCTAAACTAAACTTGGAATTCAGCATGATCTACCCCAGAAAAGAGAAGAAGAGTAACCCTCAAGCCCAAAGTCCCAACCAATTCCGATATCCTGGGGAACACTCCATAAAACTGAACTTTGATGGAGCATCGAAGGGGAACCCTGGTCCAACAGGCCTAGGTGGTATCTTTAGAGATGGTCAAGGAAAAACAAGGTGGGTCTTCGCGGAATGGGGAGGCGAGATGACGAACAATGAAGCAGAACTCTGGGCGGTCCATCAAGGCCTGAGAATAGCAGTAAGAAACAGATATATGAACCTGGAGATTGAAGGGGACTCGCAAATAACGATAGGGATGTTGCGAAAACTAAAGGATGGAAAGAGTTGGGAGAAAGTTGCAAAAAGTTGGAGGACAGCGGGCATTATCCAAGATATAGCGGTTTTGCTAAACAGGATTGATTACAAAATAATCAACCATGTAAGATGCAATGGAAATAAGGTTGCGGACCTCCTGGCTAATTGGGGGAGCAAAGAGGTGACAAGTAGTTTGGATAGAAGTTGGCCATCATTAGAAGTGGATCACAGCTGGGAAGGACTTAAAAACATAATTACTCAGGACCATAATGAAGCAACCACAGTATGAAAGGGCGAAGACAAGTCACCCGATCGGGTTGAGCAACGTGGAAGGGAGAGCAATTAAGAAACGACGGTGGGTAAGGCAGGTGATCGCAGGCGAGTTTCAAAACATGATTTTTACAGGTAAGTGGATCGGTGAGAAGGATCCCAGATCAGGACGAAAGGACATCCGGGTACAGGAAAACGACGGTGGAGCTGACAGATCGTCAGGCGCAAGACCGAGGTATGATTGCATGGGGGTATGGGCCAGCAGAGCGGATAGGGAATTAGAATTTAAAGGCATGCAGTGGGAAGATATCAAGAAGGAAAGGTGGCGGAGCGGGACGAGAGAAAAGGCTTGCAGTGAAACAGGAAAGAGCGAAATTAAGTAGAGGTATATAGCGAGGAGAGCGGGGAGTTCAGGGAGTCGAGAAGAAAGAGTGGGGACGCGCAGGTCAAAGAAAGGAAGCGAAGAAAGCATGGAAGCGGAGGGGAATAGGGCGGAAGAGAGATGGATGAGAAGCAGGGCAGGGGATGGAGACCAGGGACGAGGAGACCCGGATGCGAAGGGCAAACGAAAAGTGGAGGAGGGACCCGAGTATTGCTATATTCCTGTCTATGAAGTTTCTGAGGGCAAGAGTGAAGACATTGCAGATGACCTGGAGATGGCTGCGCAGAAAATGAATAACAACAACCGAAACAAGAAAATAACAGGAAACAGAGTTGCGAAAGGAGACCGGGAGGAAGACGAAGGAAGGCAGAGGACAGGAGCTGAGGAAGGAAGAGGCAGACGGAGGAGAGGGAGAGGTCGCCGCGGCAAGGGAGGCCAAAGAAGACAAGGAATAATAGAAGGGCGCAGCAGACGGGGCCGCCGCTTCCGAGCAGGCACTGAGGAAGATGGGGAGACCGGAGTAGGAGCCGAAGGAAGACAGGGTAGGCAGACCATAGAGACAAGGGTTAGAACAGCAGAGAGAGAATACAACGAGAGGACTAACACAAAAATTAGGAGGATAATTGAGCACTGGGAGGAAGAGGCCATCCAGGCACAGTCTGAGGAAGAAATGGAGGACTGGATGCATCTCATGCCAGATCCAAGGCACACACGAGGTCGAATGATGCTGTATAAGCAGTCGCTGCACCTATATTAGGTCATGAAAAGACTCATGGCTAAAGCCATGGATCAGATCACTGTGGAAATGGATGAATTGTCGCAGGGAATTCCAAACTTGAAGAAAGAGCTGAAGAATATCTTAATCACCCTGCTCATGCAAGACAAGAGGCTGGAGGATCTATAGCAGTAGCTTGAGGCGAATGGCTTGGTGATCAAGAAGGAGAAGGAGCAGCAAGAGGTCGCTGGAGAACAATGAAGAAAGGCATGTTTCTTGAAGTAGTTAGAAAATGCAAATCTTAGTTTTTTGTTTAGCTATGTATAGGGTTTATGATCATATTTACTTGCAGTTATATGTTAGTAGTAACAGTTACAAGGCTAATGTTTATAAAGCCTAGAAAGACAGATTGAAAACCTTTTATTTTTGGTCAACAAGCAAAAACTATAGGTGGTCAATAAACCTGGTTTCCCCGCGGGGCGGGTTGAGACCACCTTAGATTTGTAATGGTTTCGTTTTTTATAATAGAAAATGGCAACTCCTCAGCTTACAAAAAAAAACAATAGTGGGCTTCTATGGGGCACAAAAATAACAATATGGGGACTACATGGGCACAACAATATAATAAGGGGGTTGTACTAATAACAATAAGGGGTTACACTAGCAGAGTAGGGACCTAACATGCCCCTCTCCTTCAAAAAGTGTTTTCCTCAATGCTTGAGTAGTTCGTGATGCTTCTGTATAAAATTCTTGTCCTCCCATGTGGAATATTCAATAGGTAACTTCTTCCACTTGATGCGATACTCTGAAATTGATCGATTTCATAGCTATTGGGTTCTTGTTTCTGTAACTTCTCTAGGTTCCAATATGATTTTTCCTTCCTCGTCAAGTTCTAGCAATATTGTTTGAACTGAGATCTTCTGCAACTTTTAAATGAGTGGCCACACTTCTTCATCCTTCTTCCATTCATCCCTTGCTTCGTTTATCCAATCTGGTTGGATAATAGAAATAATAGAAAACAATTCTTCCACATCCTCATCCTTTCTTGAGAATGCATCTGCAACAACATTTTTCTTTCCTTTTTTGTAGATGATTTCAAAGTCATAATCCAACATATTTGTGACCCATTTTTTCTATTCTTCTAAAGATAATATTTGTTCTAAAAGGTATTTAAGGCTATCATGATCCATTTTTACCTTGAAGTGTCTTCCCATTAATCAGGGTCATCATTTCTTAAGTGCATGTAGTATTGCCAACATTGCCTTCTCATAAATAGCTTGCTTGAGATGTAGTCGTACAAATACCCAATCGCCTATACCAAAACTTCTTTCACTGCGATGTTGATTTGCTTGTTGTTTCATTCGATTCTGCACAAAGTGGCATTATCCTTTAAAAGTTGGAGAACTTCTTGTTGATGCTCGATGTGATATTTCACTGCTTAAATATTTTTCTTCTTGATATTTCCTTCTATCTTGAGAGTTTTAGGAGTGGTAATTTCTTCCAATGCAATATAATATATGGTCATATTCATTTCTTGATGTTTGATGTCATCTTTCACTTCTTGAACATTTTTCTTCTTGATATGTCCTTATATCTTGATGGTTTGAGGAGTGGTAATTCTGACCAATGCATTAGAAGATATGGCCAAATTCATTTCTTCTTTCTCGATGTGATCTTTCACTTCTTGAACTTTTTTCTTCTTAATATGTCCTTCTATCTTGAGAGTTTGAGGAGTGGTAATTCTTGCCAATGCTTTACAGGATATGGTCGGATTCATTTCTTCTTTCTCTAGGGTTGGTTCTTGGTCTATATCCTCTTCTTTTGATGTTTCTTGATCCTTTTCTTCCTCCTCTTCACAATCAATGTAAAATAATTTCTTCTCAGCACACCTATGACCTTTAATGTATTTGTTATCACAATTTTAATAAAGTCCTTTTGCTCTTTTTTCTTCCAATTGTTGTGGTGTCAACCTTGTAGGTTGTGGAAGGCTAGGAGAAACAACACTTCCATATTTATAGTTATGAGGGGTAGAATTCCTTATTGCCGTAATTTTTCTTTCCACTCTTCTTGCCAACCTGAATGCCTTCTCCAATGAATCAGGTTCCGAAAGATGAACCTCATGTTGAATGTTATCCTTTAAAGTCCCTATGGAGACATCAATCCTCTGCTTCTCTGGAATATCATTTTCCCTTATATTTAGTTTTTGAAAGTCCTCAATGTGCTCTGCCATTGGACACTTTTTTTTTTAGATTTATCAATTGGCTAAAGAAGGTGTTTCTCTTTGTATCCTCAGAATGTGCTATCATTTCCTCTGTGAAAATTGACCATTTAACAAGTTTTTTACAAGAACAAAGGCTTTATACCATAAAAATTGATCCATTTCTAAAAAATTAGATGCATTACGTACCTTTTGTAATAGTGGTACACCATGTAGATCAAAATATTTCTCCATCTATAGTATCCAATTCACTGGATCTTTGCCATCAAACTTCCTCATATTGTCTTTTCTTTATTTCAGGAGCTCAATATTGAAATGACTGTAACTCTATAATTTTGGATCTTCTAGTTTTGACATCACGACCTGTAGTAGCCCTCTATGTATTATTTCCAATGACACTAGTCTGATCAAAATTGGATTCTCCAAGAAAGAGTTATGCACAATCTCCCAAGATGACCTGATTATATACCTTTTCAGAAGAGTGAACTTGTATGAAGTTCCACGTGTCACTATTTTGACCTTCGGATATAAAAAATTTACACTGAAAACTACATTTCGTTGTCTTTCTGTAAGTTCTTACGAAATTTCAATCTGATGCTCAGAGAGAAAGTTATGACGTTTTTCCCAAGCTCACTTGTTTAAGATGTAATTCAGGAATCTGCAAACATCCTAACTTCCTTAGATCATATATCTGAAAATATAGTGAGACAAGATCTAAAATTTAGGCCATAGGTTTCGAATGCTTGTTTCTCAAATGGGTTTTTTGTTTAGCTTCTAAAACTTCGTAGCGAACAAGTTATAGAAAAATTTCCACGATGACATGTTTTAGATGAAATTTTGGAGCTTGCAAAAAACCTAACTTCCTCAGATCATATCTCTGAAATTATAGCGAGACAAGATCTGCAATTCATACCTGAGCTTCAACGCAATTTCTTCTCAAATAGTTTTTTTTTTAGATTCTGAAACATTGCAGGAAAAATGTTATAGTGAAAAATTCCACAATGACTTGTTTGGAGCAGCGAAAACCTAGAATCCAAAGCTCTGATACCAAATGTTATGAAACCAGCTTACAAAAAGATAGAAAAGAAATATTAACGCCTTAGAATTCATCCTCTTCGACGGGGTAGCCTCATTTACATTACACAAATGAACAATTCTTCGATGATACAAATGACAAGACCTCCTTTCTATATATAGGATTCTATGGGGTCATAATATAATTAGAGTCGACATAACAATAATAATGTAAGGGCACAATAACAACAATAGTGGGCTTCTATGGGGCACAATAATAACAATATGGGGACTACATGGGCACAACGATATAATAAGGGGGTTGTACTAATAAAAATAAGGGGTTACACTAGTAGTATAGGGACCTAACAACAAGTTTAACCAAATCCAGGTAGAATCCGAGAGGTACATGAAACATAATGTCACTCCCCTCAATGGTGAGAATGAACGGTTGGCCTTCACAGAACTCATGTTCGGCAACTGCCTCCTTGAGACAAAATTGGGCTGTTACCTTGCATGGCCAGCTCCAACCCCACCAGATGCATAGTTGGGACTCCTTCCTTGCCCAACTAATGGTAATGAAAATTGTACAGAACATTGTACCAATAGTAGCAGTAGTAGCAACAACAGTAGTAGCAGCAGTACTAGCACATCAAGCAGTCCGTGTATAGATGAGTTGTGGACCATGTATTGTGATGAATCAAAGACACAAGACGACTTAGGATTCGGGTGTGTCCTAATCGACCCTTTCAACAAGAAGCATATGGTTTCAAGTCACTTGGATTTTGAGTGCAAGAACAACGTAGCAGAATATGGAGCACTCGTGTTAGGCTTGCAGAAATCCATCAGCCTCAATGTGACCATACTCAAAGTGGTAGGTGATACAGAGATAGTGGTACGAGAGGTACGTAACACTATTCACTATTTATCACCACATCTCAAAAGTTACAAACAAGAGGTATGGCGACTAATCTCGAACTCCCAAGAATTTAATATCATTTTTGTCCCACGCACACGCAATGCAGCTGCAAATTCACTGGAAAATGCAGCTTCAAGAATTTCACTGATTAGGGATAGATTTACAATTGAAATTTTGTACAAACCATCTATCCCGGAATACATAACTAACTTGCACATATTTAATGATGATCGACAGATACTGCATTTCATGGTCAACCCTGACATCTTCAAATATGAGGCAATAGACGATAATGAGCACAAGTGCTCCCTGCAAGCATAAGCTAGTAACGTGAAAGGCCACATTATCACAAAAGGTGTGGCAACATTGGAAAATCTATATGACTTGCAAGAGCATTTTCAAGGGCCAAGGAACAACAATACCCATAGTTCCACCATGAAGCACGAACTGATAAACCTAGGAACAAAACAAGATCCGAAGTTTGTCAATCTTGGTACATGTTGTACACGGGAAGAGTCACAAGGCTTTATCTGTTTGTTCAAACAGTATCGAGATGTGTTCGCATGGACGTATGATGATTTGAAAATTTATGACACGCAGATCATCCAACATATCATCCCAATCAAAGAAGGGGTCAAGCCATATCAACAGAAGCTGAAGAAAGTACATCAGTCACTTGAACCCCTCATACAGAAAGAGCTTACTAAGTTGTTGGATGCACGGATCATATACAAAGTTCGACATTCCACATGGGTCTCCAACCTTGTTCCTGTATGAAAGAAGTCTGGGGAAATCCGCTTGTGTGTCGATTTCCAGAATGTAAACCATGCATCAAACAAAGACAACTACCTTGTGTCGTCTATGGACCATATTTTACAAACAGTATTTAGGGCACAGATGTTTTATCTTCTTGACAGTTCTTTAGGATATAATTAGGTTCTAGTAACAGTACCTGATAGACTCAAAACTACTTTCCATACCAAGTGGGGTATGTTCACTTATAGACGAATGTCATTTGGGCTTGTAAACGCAGGTGCAACATTTCAGTATGCCATGGACATCGCCTTTCGCAAACTCGTTGGATAGATCATGGTGGTATACCTCAATGATGTGAATTTTTTCTCAGGAAGACGAGAAGACCACATACACCATCTTAACAAAATCTTTGAGTGAGGACATAGATACGGGATTTCCTTAAATCCCAGAAAGAGCGTATTCACAATGTCGAAGGGAAACTTCCTCAAACACATCATTTCCAAAAATGGGATCAAGGTGGATCCAGATCAGGTCCAAGCCATTACACAGATTCCTTACCTAGTCAACAAGAAAGCCATGCAATCCTTCTTGCGAAAAATAAACTTCCTACGGAAGTTCATCTCAGATTATGCGCAAATAGTTAAGCCCATGCAGAACATGGTCAAGAAAGATGTAGTATACACCTGGGGTAAGAAGGAAAACTATGCATTCACGCAGATCAAACAGACCATTGCAGAAGCGCCTGTGCTCTACAAACCAAACTTCAAGAAAGATTTCCTTCTATACACCTTCACTTCCGATAACTCACTAGTTGCAGTACTCACTCAGAAGGACAAAGCTAATGATGAATGTCTCATCTAATTCATGAGTGCAAGTATGCAGGGACCAGATCTCTACTACCCCGCCATTGGAAAACAAACTTATGCAATCTACAAGGCAGTGAAACACTTCAGGCCCTACTTGTTAAAGAACCATTGCATAGTCTTCGTTCCCCACCCAATAGTCCATACATTGTTTGTAAAAAAAGAACTAGGTGAATGACGAGCGAATTGGATGACAGGCTTGCAATAATATGATCTTGAAATCAAGTCAGTGCACGTGATCAAAGGACATGGGCTCTGCAGACTTGCAGTTGAAGTAGTGCACACTCCGGAGAACAAAGAAGAAGTTGTCGGTTGGAAGCAATAGATTGAGATGTATGACATAACGTGAGCAACACCCACTAAAGACAGGACCTCTTGGTATGCAAATGTGTGCCAGTACCTTGAGCACGACACCATACCCTCTCACTTTTCTATCAAATAGAAGAGGTCATTGCACCTAAAAGCATTAGCATATCAATCAGTGCACAGAGTGCTTTACAGAAAGCACAGTAATGGATTTTTTCTCAGGTGCCTGGAGGCACATGAATCATATAAGGTACTTCAAGATCTGCATGACAAACCCATTGAGGGTCACTTTGTGGGAAATACCACTGCACACAAAGTCATGTGAACTAGTTTTTACTGGCCCACATTATTCAAGGATGCACATGCTTATGCCCGCAAGTGCCCAATCTGTCAGTGAAGTGCCAACAAAACATGAATATTAGCAGCCCCACTACACCTTATTGTAGTGACTGACCCATTCCAACAATGGGGCCTGTATATCATTGGGGTAATTTTCCCTCATTCGTCAAAACAACACCATTATATCCTAACAGAAACTGACTACTTCACGTGGTGGATAGAAACAGTTCCACTCAAACAAGTGAACGACCAGGAGGTCATCAGCCTCCTCCAGAAAAACATCTTCTCATGCTTCAGCGTTCTGATATCACTTGTTTTTTATAATGAAACTTATTTTTTGTCTTTGAAAATCTATGACTTTGGATTACATAGTGGTATTGTCCTAAAGCATTCATCTAACTACTACCTGCAAGGAAACAGTCTAGCAGAGTCCATGAATAAAAACCTCATCTGTATAATCAAGAAGACCGTTTTCTCTAAGTAGTGTAACTAGCATAACACCCTGATGAATGCATTATGGGTTGACCATGTAACACCCAAGCCTTCTCTGAATACCTCACTGTACTTCCTAGTTTACAGTAAAGAAGTCATCCTTCCTCCAATATCTAATTGTCTACACTTTAGCTTTCCTAGGAATCCCAAGGCAAACCTTGCCAGCTAGTTCAGCGTAGGATGGATGCTCTCCATAAGCTTTAGGAAGAAAGGATGAAAGAAAAGGAAAAATACCCACTCCACCAAAACTATATCAAGAGATTGTTTGATAGGAATTATGCAAGAAAAGCTACCTTTGATGTTGGTGACTTAGTTCTGAAATGGGATAACCCCATGAAGACAAAGGCAAACATATGAAGTTCCAATCCCTGTGGATTGGTTTGTACACAGTCTACGAGAAGCTTGGCCCACACATGTATCCTTTGCAATCACTTGATGTGAGGATTGACAACCTTCCTGTCAATGACCAAGATCTCAAGCATTATTTTCAGTAGGTCGGGCCGCGCCTAGGCCATGCACATAGTCCATTTTCTACTTGTTGTTTTCATCTTGTTTGCTTTGCTTATTATCTTTGTTTTGCTTTGTTTGATTCTTCTTACTATTTTTGTTCACATTTGTTTTTTTTGTTTGATATATTACTATTTTTGTTTCAAGAAATAAGTGTTTCCAACTACTACGTTTTGGTTTCTAAATAGAGTATGTGGCTGAAATTTGAAGAAACTTGTGACACTATAGCACTTGGTTAGTCTTGTGTCTACCTTCTCTGTGCTTGGTTGTAACCTTCAACAATGAAGTCTTGACGAAAAATACGAACCATCTACAAGAGAAGTTTTGGTCCAACCATGAACCTGTGTCCACACTCGAAAGTCCCATGCCTATACTCAGTCTTCTGCTTTGTGTGTTCAAGCTCATCCATCTAGTATAAATAGAGAAGGGGAAAATATAAACAAGCAAACCTATATTAGAGGTCTTGCATGCTTCTCTGAAGGAACAACCTCTTCTACTCTCAATAAGTCGGGATCCCTCTTCTGCCCCAAAAATAAATAAGTGCCTATGCACAGTCCTCTTGAAAAATACAAAGGCGAAAGAAGAGAAATGCTTCCTGCACATGGAGTTGAAGCATGCAACTCCACTGATGTACTGACCAAGCTCGCTGGTATTGGAGCAATGTGTGTGTTCCTGCGTCACTCTTTTGGGGTATTGTCCAAGCCTGCTGGTAGTGGAGCAACACTAGAGATGAAAACTTATGGTTTGAAAATCTTCAACTCGCAAGCTAAAGTACCCTTCCCAGATTCGAAACCCTGAGATCTAAGCTAAACTTTTGATTGTGTTTGATTGATTTGGCAAAGGGTGAACCATGTATTTCCATGGGGTAAGTGGGGAAGTCGAAGTAACCTGCATAGCGATTCAATACTCCCCAAAAAACCAAGGCCCTATGCTAGCAATGAACCAAAACAGAGAAGTTGGAGTGTTACATGTCTATTTGGGCACATCACTCCCATCATTCAGATCAATACTTTTAGGGCTCATCAAACCCTAATTCAGTTGCTACATGCCTAGACAAGTCATCACTTTGAATGCCTCCTTCCCTGAGAGTTTCTTGGCCTGAATCCCTCAAGAAATTCCTCCTTGAGGGACTAGCACAGCCTTGGTCAGGGCTAAGTGTGCTTTAGTGCAAGTAGGCCCATGTCATGGTCCATTTCAAAGCACCTAGGCCCACTTTGACCTGTGTTGGGCGATATTGAATGAAATCCTCATAGGGTTCTGGGAATATTCTTATCTTTTGGAGCCTTCTAGAAGATTCCCACATTTATCATCTCTTCCAGGAGGTCATCAGCTTCCTCCAGAAAAACATCTTCTCATGCTTCAGCGTTCTGATATCACTTGTTTTTTATAATGAAACTTCTTTTTTGTCTTTGAAAATCTATGACTTTGGATTACAGAGTGGTATTGTCCTAAAGCATTCATCTAACTACTACCTGCAAGGAAACGGTCTAGCAGAGTCCATGAATAAAAACCTCATCTGTATAATCAAGAAGACCATTTTCTCTAAGCAGTGTAACTAGCATAACACCCTGATGAATGCATTATGGGTTGACCATGTAACACCCAAGCCTTCTCTGAATACCTCACTGTACTTCCTAGTTTACGGTAAAGAAGTCATCCTTCCGCCAATATCTAATTGTCTACACTTTAGCTTTCCTAGGAATCCCAATGCAAACCTTGCCAGCTAGTTCAGCGTAGGATGGATGCTCTCCATAAGATTTAGGAAGAAAGGATGAAAGAAAATGAAAAATACCCACTCCACCAAAACTATATCAAGAGATTGTTTGATAGGAATTATGCAAGGAAAGCTACCTTTGATGTTGGTGACTTAGTTCTGAAATGGGATAACCCCATGAAGACAAAGGCAAACATATGAAGTTCCAATCCCTGTGGATTGGTTTGTACACAGTCTACGAGAAGCTTGGCCCACACATGTATCCTTTTCAATCACTTGATGTGAGGATTGACAACCTTCCTGTCAACGAACAAGATCTCAAGCATTATTTTCAGTAGGTCGGGCCGCGCCTAGGCCATGCACATAGTCTATTTTCTACTTGTTTTTTTCATCTTGTTTGCTTTGCTTATTATCTTTGTTTTGCTTTGTTTGATTCTTCTTACTATTTTTGTTCACATTTTTTTTTGTTTGATATATTACTATTTTTGTTTCAGGAAATAAGTGTTTCCAACTACTACGTTTTGGTTTCTAAATAGAGTATGTGGCTGAAATTTGAAGAAACTTGTGACACTATAGCACTTGGTTAGTCTTGTGTCTACCTTCTCTGTGCTTGGTTGTAACCTTCGACAATGAAGTCTTGAGGAAAAATACGAACCATCTACAAGAGAAGTTTTGGTCCAACCATGAACCTGTGTCCACACTCGAAAGCCCCATGCCTATACTCAGTCTTCTGCTTTGTGTGTTCAAGCTCATCCATCTAGTATAAATAGAGAAGGGGAAAATATAAACAAGCAAACCTATACCAGAGGTCTTACATGCTTCTCTGAAGGAACAACCTCTTCTACTCTCAATAAGTCGGGATCCCTCTTCTGCCCCAAAAATAAATAAGTGCCTATGCACAGTCCTCTTGAAAAATACAAAGGCGAAAGAAGAGAAATGCTTCCTGCGCATGGAGGTGAAGCATGCAACTCCACTGATGTACTGACCAAGCTCGCTGGTAGTGGAGAAATGTGTGTGTTCCTACGTGACTCTGTTGGGGTATTGTCCAAGCTTGATGGTAGTGGAGCAACACTAGAGATGAAAACTTATAGTTTGAAAATCTTCAACTCGCAAGCTAAAGTACCCTTCCCAGATTCGAAACCCTGAGATCTAAGCTGAACTTTTGATTGTGTTTGATTGATTTGGCAAAGGGTGAACCATGTATTTCCATGGGGTAATTGGGGAAGTCGAAGTAACCTGCATAGCGATTCAATACTCCCCAAAAAACCAAGGCCCTATGTTATCAATGAACCAAAACAGATAAGTTGGAGTGTTACATGTCTATTTGGGCACATCACTCCCATCATTCAGATCAATACTTTTAGGGCTCATCAAACCCTAATTCAGTTGCTACATGCCTAGACAAGTCATCACTTTGAATGCCTCCTTCCCTGAGAGTTTCTTGGCCTGAATCCCTCAAGAAATTCCTCCTTGTGGGACTAGCACAGCCCTTGTCAGGGCTAAGTGTGCTTTAGTGCAAGTAGGCCCATGTCAGGGTCCATTTCAAAGCACCTAGGCCCACTTTGACCTGTGTTGGGCGATATTGAATGAAATATTCATAGGGTTCTGGGAATATTCTTATCTTTTGGAGCCTTCTAGAAGATTCCCACATTTATCATCTCTTCCAGGAGGTCATCAGCTTCCTCCAGAAAAACATCTTCTCATGCTTCAACGTTATGATATCACTTGTTTTTTATAATGAAACTTATTTTTTGTCTTTGAAAATCTATGACTTTGGATTACAGAGTGGTATTGTCCTAAAGCATTCATCTAACTACTACCTACAAGGAAACGGTCTAGCAGAGTCCATGAATAAAAAACTCATCTGTATAATCAAGAAGACCGTTTTCTCTAAGCAGTGTAACTAGCATAACACCCTGATGAATGCATTATGGGTTGACCATGTAACACCCAAGCCTTCTCTGAATACCTCATTGTACTTCCTAGTTTACGGTAAAGAAGTCATCCTTCCACCAATATCTAATTGTCTACACTTTAGCTTTCCTAGGAATCCCAAGGCAAACCTTGCCAGCTAGTTCAACGTAGGATGGATGCTCTCCATAAGCTTTAGGAAGAAAGGATGAAAGAAAAGGAAAAATACCCACTCCACCAAAACTATATCAAGAGATTGTTTGATAGGAATTATGCAAGGAAAGCTACCTTTGATGTTGGTGACTTAGTTCTGAAATGGGATAACCCCATGAAGACAAAGGAAAACATATGAAGTTCCAATCCCTGTGGATTGGTTTGTACACAGTCTACGAGAAGCTTGGCCCACACATGTATCCTTTGCAATCACTTGATGTGAGGATTGACAACCTTCCTGTCAATGGCCAAGATCTCAAGCATTATTTTCAGTAGGTCGGGCCGCGCCTAGGCCATGCACATAGTTTATTTTCTACTTGTTGTTTTCATCTTTTTTGCTTTGCTTATTATCTTTGTTTTGCTTTGTTTGATTCTTCTTACTATTTTTGTTCACATTTGTTTTTTTTGTTTGATATATTACTATTTTTGTTTCAGGAAATAAGTGTTTCCAACTACTACGTTTTGGTTTCTAAATAGAGTATGTGGCTGAAATTTGAAGAAACTTGTGACACTATAGCACTTGGTTAGTCTTGTGTCTACCTTCTCTGTGCTTGGTTGTAACCTTTGACAATGAAGTCTTGATGAAAAATACGAACCATCTACAAGAGAAGTTTTGGTCCAACCATGAACCTGTGTCCACACTCGAAAGCCCCATGCCTATACTCAGTCTTCTGCTTTGTGTGTTCAAGCTCATCCATCTAGTATAAATAGAGAAGGGGAAAATATAAACAAGCAAACCTATATCATAGGTCTTACATGCTTCTCTGAAGGAACAACCTCTTCTACTCTCAATAAGTCGGGAGCCCTCTTCTGTCCCAAAAATAAATAAGTGCCTATGCACAGTCCTCTTGAAAAATACAAAGGCGAAAGAAGAGAAATGCTTCCTGCACATGGAGGTGAAGCATGCAACTCCACTGATGTACTGACCAAGCTCGCTGGTAGTGGAGCAATGTGTTTGTTCCTGCGTGACTCTGTTGGGGTATTGTCCAAGCCTGCTGGTAGCGGAGCAACACTAGAGATGAAAACTTATAGTTTGAAAATCTTCAACTCGCAAGCTAAAGTACCCTTCCCAGATTCGAAACCCTGAGATCTAAGCTGAACTTTTGATTGTGTTTGATTGATTTGGAAAAGGGTGAACCATGTATTTCCATGGGGTAAGTGGGGAAGTCGAAGTAACCTGCATAGCGATTCAATACTCCCCAAAAAACCAAGGCCCTATGCTAGCAATGAACCAAAACAGAGAAGTTGGAGTGTTACATGTCTATTTGGGCACATCACTCCCATCATTCAGATCAATACTTTTAGGGCTCATCAAACCCTAATTCATTTGCTACATGCCTAGACAAGTCATCAATTTGAATGCCTCCTTCCCTGAGAGTTTCTTGGCTTGAATCCCTCAAGAAATTCCTCCTTGAGGGACTAGCACAACCTTGGTCAGGGCTAAGTGTGCTTTAGTGCAAGTAGGCCCATGTCAGGGTCCACTTCAAAGCACCTAGGCCCACTTTGACCTGCGTTGGGCGATATTGAATGAAATCCTCATAGGGTTCTGGGAATATTCTTATCTTTTGGAGCCTTCTAGAATATTCCCACATTTATCATCTCTTCCAGGAGGTCATCAGCTTCCTCCAGAAAAACATCTTCTCATGCTTCAGCGTTCTGATATCACTTGTTTTTTATAATGAAACTTATTTTTTGTCTTTGAAAATCTATGACTTTGGATTACAGAGTGGTATTGTCCTAAAGCATTCATCTAACTACTACCTACAAGGAAACGGTCTAGCAGAGTCCATGAATAAAAACCTCATCTGTATAATCAAGAAGACTGTTTTCTCTAAGCAGTGTAACTAGCATAACACCCTGATGAATGCATTATGGGTTGACCATGTAACACCCAAGCCTTCTCTGAATACCTCACTGTACTTCCTAGTTTACGGTAAAGAAGTCATCCTTCCGCCAATATCTAATGTCTACACTTTAGCTTTCCTAGGAATCCCAAGGCAAACCTTGCCAGCTAGTTCAGCGTAGGATGGATGCTCTCCATAAGCTTTAGGAAGAAAGGATGAAAGAAAAGGAAAAATACCCACTCCACCAAAACTATATCAAGAGATTGTTTGATAGGAATTATGCAAGGAAAGCTACCTTTGATGTTGGTGACTTAGTTCTGAAATGGGATAACCCCATGAAGACAAAGGCAAACATATGAAGTTCCAATCCCTGTGGATTGGTTTGTACACAGTCTACGAGAAGCTTGGCCCACACATGTATCCTTTGCAATCACTTGATGTGAGGATTGACAACCTTCCTGTCAACGGCCAAGATCTCAAGCATTATTTTCAGTAGGTCGGGCCGCGCCTAGGCCATGCACATAGTCTATTTTCTACTTGTTGTTTTCATCTTGTTTGCTTTGCTTATTATCTTTGTTTTGCTTTGTTTGATTCTTCTTACTATTTTTGTTCACATTTGTTTTTTTTGTTTGATATATTACTATTTTTGTTTCAGGAAATAAATGTTTCCAACTACTACGTTTTGGTTTCTAAATAGAGTACGTGGCTGAAATTTGAAGAAACTTGTGACACTATAGCGCTTGGTTAGTCTTGTGTCTACCTTCTCTGTGCTTGGTTGTAACCTTCGACAATGAAGTCTTGACGAAAAATACGAACCATCTACAAGAGAAGTTTTGGTCCAACCATGAACCTGTGTCCACACTCAAAAGCCCCATGCCTATACTCAGTCTTCTGCTTTGTGTGTTCAAGCTCATCCATCTAGTATAAATAGAGAAGGGGAAATATAAACAAGCAAACCTATATCAGAGGTCTTACATGCTTCTCTGAAGGAACAACCTCTTCTCCTCTCAATAAGTCGGGATCCCTCTTCTACCCCAAAAATAAATAAGTGCCTATGCACAGTCCTCTTGAAAAATACAAAGGCGAAAGAAGAGAAATGCTTCTTGCGCATGGAGGTGAAGCATGCAACTCCACTGATGTACTGACCAAGCTCGCTGGTAGTGGAGCAATGTGTGTGTTCCTGCGTGACTCTGTTGGGGTATTTTCCAAGCCTGCTGGTAGCGGAGCAACACTAGAGATGAAAACTTATAGTTTGAAAATCTTCAACTCACAAGCTAAAGTACCCTTCCCAGATTCGAAACCCTGAGATCTAAGCTGAACTTTTGATTGTGTTTGATTGATTTGGCAAAGGGTGAACCATGTATTTCCATGGGGTAATTGGGGAAGTCGAAGTAACCTGCATAGCGATTCAATACTCCCCAAAAAACCAAGGCCCTATGCTAGCAATGAACCAAAACAGAGAAGTTGCAGTGTTATAGGGCTATTTGGGCACACCACTCCCATCATTCAGATCAATACTTTTAGGGCTCATCAAACCCTAATTCAGTTGCTACATGCCTAGACAAGTCATCACTTTGAATGCCTCCTTCCCTGAGAGTTTCTTGGCCTGAATCCCTCAAGAAATTCCTCCTTGAGGGACTAGCACAGCCTTGGTCAGGGATAAGTGTGCTTTAGTGCAAGTAGGCCCATGTCAGGGTCCATTTCAAAGCACCTAGGCCCACTTTGACCTGCGTTGGGTGATATTGAATGAAATCCTCATAGGGTTCTGGGAATATTCTTATCTTTTGGAGCCTTCTAGAAGATTCCCACATTTATCATCTCCTATGAGCTCGAAATTGGATAGGGAATGAGTTAAGTAACTTCCTATCCTCTCATCCCTTCCTCCATGGAAACTAACTCTAAGTTTGGAAGGCCATTCAATACCCTCAGTTATGACCAAACCTCCTCCATTTTCCTATAAATTGAGCACTCATATAAGTGATCAGGGGCTCGACATTGAGAATTTGTAAGGAGATACTATTAGTGTGAGGTTTGAGATTATAAGCAAGTATTGTCATGCTACTAGAGTGTTGTGTTTTTGATGTGATGTTGATTGGAACCCAAGCTGGAGGAGTGAAATTGGATCAAACTTCATGGTTGTAACTCTTCCTTCTACTTAATAAAGTTGTTTACACCTTTTCCCGCATTCTTGTCTTTATGTATTATGATTATATGTGTAAATGCTTTTGATTCCATTTGCTTATAGTAGATATATCTCTTGCTTTGATTGGTTTTTGTCCTCTGTTTATGATTGCAGGTACTTGTCTAGCGGATTAAGTTCGAGAAGGAGCGATGGGAGCCATACAAGGGAGACAAAGGGAAAGAGAAATATAACAAGTAGGTCCTTTGTCATATTTATCTTCTATAGAAAAGGATAAACACTTTAAATCTGTTTTTCTAGGTGTAGCTACCCACCTAGGGAAATTGTATTTATCTGTAGATGCAAAATTCCACATATCAAAATGGCGACTCCATCAGATGTTGATATGAGAAAAAGGAAACTAATGCACATACAATCAATCAATCTTTTGCAAGAATGAGGCTTTACGACAGTTCCTTTTCGAAAGAAATGAAGACTTTTACGACACTTTCTTTTGAATAAATATTAATCGACTATAAAGTAACTTTGAAAATAAATTAATGGGAATAGCTAGGGAAATTTCATTAGGTGTGCTCTTTTCTCTTTTTCAAAGATTTTATTGCTCTATCCCTTACTAGCTACGGTTTTCATTTTTAATTAAATGAAAGAATATTTCTCATGTTAGTTGCATTCTAGGAATTGCAAACATACATCACGTGGTGAACCTTGAAAGGAAATTCTTAAGAAGATCAACTCAAAAGTTATCTCAATTAACCTAATGGAGCATTGTAACTTAACACATAAAATTTAGAGGTCTAGGCTAGAGACATGTTTTGGCATCGTTAAACATAACAATTGTCGCTAACTTGTTTGTGATACATTTCGAGTGTGATACATCATTCCACATACATAAGTATATTGTAGCTCATCCACGTACCTTCGAGTATATAGGGCAATGTTATAGTACGTAAAGTATAAAGGAATGCCACTGTGTGGTTTCACATTAGAGAGTGCTAACACAGATTGGGCTTCCACATACTTTTGGGTATATATGGAAGGAATACATTAGGTTGTTATCCATCCATAGGTAACTGAGTCAGCTGCCCTGTACACTGTGATACACCGAGCACAACATTCGGGGAGATTGCCTGCCCGTACTTCTCAGTTCGTTGAGAGGTATTCTGCACTTCACAATTGCTAGGTAATCCTTTAGCCTAGATTATCCCTCTTTTGTTTTCTTATGTTATTTTAATTAAAATCAATTAATTGACCGTGGATAACATCCTCCACATAACTCCTTAGTTGATCTTAGGTTGAGACATATGGCAACAAATCCAAAGTTCACTGATTAAGGAATTCCTTTTGATGGGAATCCTAGTAATTTTCCTCCTTTCGAAAATATTGGTTCTCCTTATATGGCTACATTATCCCTTTCAGGATTTACCATTGGATTTCTAGTATGGTTGTTTTCAACCTCCTTGGTTCAAAATGTCGTGATTTCTCCACAATCGAGTACTCCTCAAATTGGACAAAATCAACCTCCAATTGATCCCAAAATTGACCCTTTGCCTTCTTCCTCGGTTGTTTCTTCCTCCTGTTCTTCCTCTTCACTTGGTGAAAGTATTGGCACTAGTAACCAAGTGGCTAAGAAGAAGAAGAAAGGGAAGAAGAAGAAGAAAATTTAGCAAGGGGGAAACCAAGCAACCATTGCTTTGAATGAAACTTCTAATGAGAAACCATCCGATAAGCCTCACAAAGTTCAATATCCATGTAAACTTTGTATGGGAGACTATCTTCTTCAAAATTGTTCTGGTATTCCTTAGATATTAGAAGAATGGTCTTCTCATTCACATCATCCTATGTCATCAACTTCTGGAGATCATGTTGGTGACACACCATCAACCAGTGGTAGTAAATTTCATGGAAAGTAGGGTAAAGTTAAGTTTCCCTATAGGTTATGTGAAGGGAATCACCCCATTCACCTTTGTCCCTATCTAGATGAAGCCATAAAAGTGTTGGATAATTGTCTTGATTCACCGCAACGACTTCCATCTAGTTATAGGAGACTTTTTCTTAATCCTTCACTAGTTGATGAATTGACTAACCTAAATCAACTGTTGGTCAAACGCACTCTCTCTGAATGTGAATCCCATGAGTCTATACCTAACCAATCACAGGTCGAGGAAAAAGTTGACCCAATTTCACCTTCAGTTAATCATACCTTTCCCGTAGAGAGTGAGTATGATACCACTTAGGTTCTTTTTATTTCTTCAAATTCCAATGAGCTTGGAGGCAACCCACCTGTGCCATCAACATAGGAGGAAAATCCTCCCATTCTCGTAACTCAAGGGGGTAATTCTCTCGTTCTTATGGTACCCCCTCCAAGTATTCTGGTCATGTCCTTTGATTGGAATCAACTGGCAGGATGTCATCTTCCTTCTTATGTGCCTTTCCAGATCATAGTACAAGTTTGTAATATGATTGTACCCAGCACTATTATAGATGAAGGTGCATCTGTGAGTATCCTTTCCTCCACTACTTGGCAAGTGCTCGGTTCGTCACCACGTGTGCCTGTTACACAGAATATGTTAGCTTTTAACAAAGGAACCAGTCAACCATTATGGATCCTTCCTCATTTGCCTATTACTTTGGGAGGAAAAATTGTTTATCTCAATGTGATGGTAGTCCCAGGCTCTTTAGATTACAATTTACTTCTTGGGCACGACTATGTTTATGACATGGGAGCTATTGTTTCAACACTCTTTCAAGTGATGTGTTTCCCACATGAAGGCAGAATTGTCATCATTGACCATCTTTCATTTCTTAGTCCAAATATGGCTTCCAGTCAACCATCTTCCCTAAATGGTCCTTTTGTCCCAATGGTATCTTCCCCACCATGGGTCAATTATGTGGCAACATGTTCCATGCCTACATCAACTGATGATCAATTCCATGATGTTGTACATTATATACTAGGGGCATTGGAACCAGATCTCATATTTCTTGTTATGGATCCCTCCAAAGCACCGTTCTCCCATCTGATGAGAACCTCTTGGAAGTCATGGCCTCTTATGGGTCATGAACAAGGAATATGAGGATAGTTCCTTGTCTTGTGCCAACCTTGTTAAAAAATGAAACAAAGGGTATGAGCATAGTTCCTTATCTTGTGTCAAGCTCATTAAAAAAGCAAACAAGGAATATGAGCATAGTTCCTTGTCTTGTGTCAAGCTCATTAAAAATGAAACAAGGAATCTGAGTAGAGTTCCTTGTCTTATGTCAAGATCATTAAAAAATGAAACAAGGTCTCCTGGAGAAAAGTTCCAATTCAAGACTTTGAGTAGATCTCGTAAAATCCCAGTCAAGTCTTTCACTTGATCTCATAAATGAACCTTCATTCCATCCACTTGATAGCCACAAGTAGTCTACTTAGGTGAATGCAATGAAGCTTGGGGGTCATGCACCTAGAATTGAGTCATCATGCTGGGGGCATGTCAACTGAATCCAAGCATGGTTTTTTATGGTTCAATCTTGTGTAAAAATGAAACTGAATCCAAGCATAGTTTTTCATTTCAAGCTTGTGTAAACATGAAACTAAATCCAAGCACAGTTCCCTATGGTTCAAGCTTGTAAAAAAATGAACCCATCTCCATTTTAACCCTTGTGATTGCCATTCTATCAGCCTCTTCCATCATATGAGCCTTGTTTTTTCTCCTTCCATCATCACTATCTACTTGGCTGATCATATGCTTTCACTTGGTTGTTTTTCCTTTTCTTTGAGGAACAATTGTAATGAGTGGTCTTATTAGCCAGCCTCTACATGCTTTGAGAAGTTCCAAAATCACCGGAACCAGTTGCTATCCTAGACACTACTCGTTCCTCTAAGTGGAGTCCACTTTAAGCTCTTTTCAGACTCTTTAAATATGAAAAGATTATCGAGTGCTTGTCCTTTTGAGCTCGTAAATGGATTGGAAACGACATCTACTCAGTATAAGTTTAACCCTTTTCTGAACTGAGATAGATTATTTACGAAAGGAATACGTTGATCGAACATGGTCAATAGGTTCTCTCTCGTATTATTTTACGCTTTTTTTAGACTTGAGAGACAAATCTATGAAAAAGAACTTGTGGAGTTTTATTTTTGTCCCTTTTCAAACTCTCTAAACATGAAAAGGACCGAGTTATCATTGTCATTAAACTCGCTAAAACATCAAATAGCAAAAAACTTGTCCATCATGACAAGATCGAGTTTCACCTTTGCTAGACTCGTTAAAACATCACATAGTGATGGATTCACCCGAAGGGTGGAATTATACAACAAGCATATGTTATCCTCCTCAAGCTTGATAAAAAATAAAGAGGTATTGGTCACCAATGACTGGGGAAAATGGGAAAAGGGGTAAACCACTTTATGGCAGTAGGTCACTCTTGAACATGACACTTTCATTTCATCACTGTGACTATTTGGGTTGGGTTATCTTCTTGATGGTAATCATACCTTGGTCTATCATACCATCCATTACTTTGGTTTTGGGTCAATGCTACCAATTCATTTAGTGTCACCAACATATTCGAGAGAAGTCACTCAGTTAAATTCATCCTTTGCAATACTCATAAACCTTCATTTTCACGACCTCCATTCCTGAGCCTTGTGTCATCAGTCAAATTTCGTCTCCAAAAATAATTACACTTATTTCATGTCATTGATGTGGGATACATCAAGGCCCTCCCACGACGAGTCGCTTATTGTCGACATCAATGCATTAACCAAGAAGTTGACTTAGAAACACCCTTTCAGAACCTTGAGGCTTGCATACATCAATGGAAATTTTCTCGCTTACGGCAATAGGTTGACATCACTAGCCTTCAACCAAAAGACTTTGTATGGTGTTTGACATCAAAACATCCTTTCACACCATGCAAAATGTGTTGCAGTACCTTGAGGATCATTATCATTATCATGATCAGTGATTTCTCTTGCATCTGTCAACGACTTACATCATTGGCTAGTAATCAGATGGTGTCTTCCCATGTTCGAATTCAGATCACATATTCACATGGTTAGACTCGTACTTGAGTGAACGATTGAATGAGATAGAAGACCCCAAATCTAGTTTCATCCATTCGGGCTGCAATTTCAAGATAGTACTAAATCATTTGTACAATGGCTTTATATTGATGGTCATCCCATCATGGGTCTATATCTATAAACGACTATCCATGTACTTGTAATGAAAGTTTATATGTTGAGCATGGGTATGCCTTCCCTTAGTGATTCATGAAAATATTAAAAATATCATAATATTATGTATTGTAATTGATGCAGGTCACCATCCGCTTCGGAACCTCCTCATCACATTGTAAAGCATATCACTCGACATTAACATTTTCAACTTCATGTTTTAGGGGGAAGCTGTTACAGGTCTATTTGGGCACATCACTCCCATCATTTAGATCAGTACTTTTAGGGCCCATCAAACCCTAATTTAGTTTCTACATGCCCTAGACACGTCATCACTTTGAATGCCTCCTTACTTGAGATTTTCTTGGCCTGAATCCATCCATAAATGCCTCCTTGAGGGATCAGCACAGCCTTGGTCAAGGGTAAGTGCATTTCAGTGCAGTTAGGCCCATGTCAAGTTGCATTTTAGAGTAGCTAGGCCCACTTTGACCCATGCTAGGCGAGATTGAGAGAATTCCTCATAGGGTTCTAGGAATATTCTTATCTTATGGAGCATTCTAGAAGATTCCCACACTTATCATCTCCTATGAGCTCTAAATTGGATAGGGAATGAGTTAAGTAACCTCCTATCCTCTCATCCCTTCCTCCATGGAGACTAACTCTAAGTTTGGAAGGCCATTCAATACCCTCATTTATGATCAAACCTCCTCCATTTTCCTATAAATTGAGCACTCATCTAAGTGACGAGGGGATGGACTTTGAGAATTTGTAAAGAGATACTGTTGGTGTGAGGTTTGAGATTGTAAGCAAGTATTGTTATGTTGTCAGAGTGTTGTGATTTTGATGTGATGTTGGTTGGAACCCAAGCTGGAGGAGTGACATTAGATCGGACTTCATGGGTGTAACTCTTCATTCTACTTAATAAATTTGTTTACACCTTTTCCCATATTCGTGTCTTTATGTATGATGATTATATGTGTAAATTCTTTTGATTCTATTTTATTATAGTAGATAGATCTCTTGCTTTGATTGGTTTTTGTCCTTTGTTTATGATTGCAGGTACTTGTCGAGTGGAATAAGTTTGAGAAGGAGCGACAAAAGTCATACAAGGGAGACAAAGGGAAAGAGAAAGATAACAATTAGTTCCCTTGTCTTATTTATCTTCTATAGAAAAAGGATAAACACTTTAAATCTGTTGTTATAGGTGTAACTACCCACCTAGGGAAATTCTATTTATCCATAGATGCAAAATTCCACATAACATGGAGTTCTACCAGTGTGTCGCCAAGTGTCGTAGTGGCTACAACCACCCTCCAAAATTTTTTCTTACACCTAATTTCAGAGCCTCCCTTAGGATTTTTGCTTGATGACTGCACACCCTCAACTTCACTTCGTAATCCTGTGGGAGTCTTTGCATCCACCTTGCTTGTTCATTTCACCCAAGTTTCTGCATGTTGGTGTCTAAGTCATGCTTGCAACCATGTTCTGGTTATGCTCAAAGTCTTCGCTTCGTGTGTACTTGTTTTGTTCTCTATGAAAGCATCTGTAGCACTCACACACAAAGTCACATTCACTGCAACACAAGTATTGTCATGGTCGATCAATGATCACTTGCACCATCGGTTAGTCGTGTTGAACATGTGTTTCTAGATGTTTTGATTCATTTCATCGTCAAGTCATATGAGTGTGTGTTTGCATGATCACCTATGCATATTTCGATCATTCACACCCTTATTCATTTTTCTAAAGTTATGACAACTGTACTCCCCTCTGACAACTGAACCATCACCCCACCATCGACTTGATTGAATGTCACCCACAACAATGCAGAAACACCAAGCAAGTCTTTCCAAGTTGCGCTGATCGCAAGCAATTCAATTAGCTCTCATGCTAACCACCCAGATAGTCAGACTGGGCAGCCACCCTGGGATTGACTCCCCTCTAAAATTGCACAGAAGCTACTGACCTTTCCCGCTCTGCTGACTAAGGAAATTTTGCAGGCAAGCCAGAAAAATACCAAGTGCCCATCCCTAGCTCCCTCAAAAAATTGTGTAGTTTTCCCAGTCAGTCCTCCCGACAGTCGAACGGCTGCTCATCCAAGAAATTATGTTGTTTTCATGAGTAGGCCTTCTGCTCGACAACAGTCCACTCAACTTAGAAACTATGCAGAGATGATCAGCAGGCTAGCCTTTCAACCTCAGTTCATTTTTCCTCGCGAGCAGCTCCTAGCAACAGACTACCAGGTCCCTCTAAGAATTGCGCAGTTTCTACTACCAAGCACCTAGCAGCCAACTGCTAGTCCCCTCTGGGAATTGCACAGTTTTGGCTACCAGTGACCCAACAACCAATTTCCAATCCCCTTTGGGAATTACGTAGTTCTGGTTGCCAGGCTCCCAACATTTTCTCCCAAAAGCTATGCAATATCTACCTACTGACCCTCCTTATAGCTCGTCCCATTCCTCCAGAAAATTGCACAAATTTGGTATTCCAACCCCTATTTCCTGCTCATTCTGAAAAATACACAGATCTTTCCTACCTTGCCTTCCTACAGCCCAGACTGTCCCTCCAAAATTTTTTGCAATTTTTCCTTCCAACCAAGCCAGACCTCGCAGACAGTCACTGTCAACTTGGATCGCCCATCTCCATCACTAAGTGACTCTTGCACAGTTTTCATCAGCAGTGCCTGGAGCCATCATCCTACTTCACAACCTTGCTACCTATCCCGGTCACCTGCATCTAAAATGATCATGTGTCATGGTAGACTAGGAGGTTTTGGAGTTGATATCGTCTCGTCATGAGTGACCGCAGGTATAGGTACACCAACAAACATGGCGCAACGATGAACGGGATGAACGAAGGGAGCACATGCAAAAGTACAAGTTCACCAACGGATGGATAAATGATGCATGCAAAGGGATGTGCTCGCAAATAGATTATCATGCAAAGATGTGTTTGTGGATGAACAAATGAACATGCACCTTCGCAAACATATGAGCCTATCAAGCCTCCCAAAATGTAAGCAAGGAACAACATGCCAAAGCCTCATCAAGCGAACCAAAGACCATCGAAGACGCCACGTACTTCGCCATGTGGAGGTGAAGCTGTGATACACCATGAAGACATTCATCACCCAGCAGCATCGTAGCTCGACATACACTCCAGCAATAGCACGAATGTACGAGTACTATCATGTCGATTCATGTCATGAGTCATGTCGCCCACATCTCTACTATGGGCTATGTTGTCAATCAATGTTATGTAACATGGAAGTCCAAGAGACCCACTTGTTGTACAAAGAGTCATGTAAAGTTGAAAATTCATGGAACTCAAACAGTCATGAGGGTAGTCAAACAACCACAAGGGTTAGTTTCACCCTTGGCTATAAATACCCCCCTCATTTGTACATGAAAGGAATTTTCACCTCAACTCCTCCCACAGAGCCAAGAGAGTCTGTAATCTTTTCTTTGAGGAATAAATAGTGGCTCCAACACCCCACTCATGGGGGATGGTGTAACGATATGTCTTGGAACTTTCACTTAATTCAGAAGCCTACTAACAGGACAACACGTTTTTACACATGTATTGTAAATTTTGTAAGACTAATATTGAACACTTGTAATGCATGTTGCTTTAACCTGTGTTGAACACTTGAACTATTTGACTTGCTATAATACATAATCTGTTAATGGAAATGTGTTGTATATGTTGTTAATGTTGTCTCACCCATGGTGGGTATCTCCATGGACATCAGATAGACCTTTCACATAAAGCTCGATGTAACAACTATTGCACTTGTTTGGACTCATCCATTGAGTGTTGTACATGTTACCGTAACTTGTGTGTTGTGACTGTCACATCCATGTGGACTGCTCCTCCAAAAGTTGTGCATGTCCTATTGTGTTGTGTGTTCCTAGCCGAGTTGGGACTTCATCCCAACCAACTTGGGACTCACTCTCACCCTCTCCCCTTACAGTCAAAGAACCATTGAAACAAGTACACTAGCATTAACTCGACACATGAACCTCACTTCTCGAAGGCAAAGTAGACCACTCTCCCATGCTGACAAGCAAGATTTGAAACAAATCCTTAAGACAATGGCAAATGGGCATCATACCAAATGAGACTCCCACACCAAACAATGTGAGGTCTAGTTGGGACTTCATACTGGGGTGATCCCCTGAATGTTGGCGGGTCCAGCACTATTAACACTCTTATTAACCATATGAAAAAGCCAACCAAGTCAGGGACTTCCACGTACCACACGACCATAGATTGGGCTAAACCAAATCTTTCTTTCAGCCAATCACCCCTGTGCCATATTCCAAGCATGAATGTGGGATCTCATGGGATAAAACAATCCATAAAAAACAAAGGGAATCCATAGGTTAAACCACCTCCACCCTCACACTACCATGATCTCACCTAAACTAGTCCCAAGATCACAAAACCAAACCGAGCTTCGATGCCTCAGAATTCCTTCACTGTCCCTTGAGTAATTTTCTCGTCTCCACCCACCGGTTGAGGGATTTCTGTAGAAAACCATCTCCACTGCCAACCCTTGGGATTTTCCTAAGACCACCTCACCCAAATCCAAAACCTTCCAGCAATCTCAAGCTCAACCAAGAATAAATCCTATCACAACATGGTTATCAGTAAATGGAAAGGCGAGGCTAAAAATAATTGTTAAGATTCAGTGAAACCCCTGGTAATGACAACAAATGAACCAAATACACACATGCATATACCATGCATTCCAAAACCAGATAGGAAATCATACATGCAACCTATTACCCGCCAGTATTCTTGTTGAAGCCGCTTGATCCAACCTTTCCTTGCTTGATCTTTGCTTTCCTTATCCTTTCTTTGATTGCTTGCTTTGTTTGTCCTCTTGGTGCTCTTCTCCTCTCTAATACTAATTCCAAAACTAAACTGACAAAAGGCCCCAAACTAATGCTTCAAATCCTTTTTATTATTGATTCCTCTAATTTCTTCATTTTTCCTATATTTTCCTTCAATTTCCTCCTCACATGAAACCTGTAGCCTTTCACCTTTCATCTCTCCTATTTTCCATTATTTTCATAAATAAATTACAAATAATGCCTTTTTTCCTTTTCAAAATCCTTTATCGATTTCCCTTAGGCATAATAAATAAAAAGTGGTGCCCACTAGGATGTTTTTCCTAAAATTCAACTTGGAATAAGTCTCCAATGACCTTGGTCCTATTTTTCTTTTATTAACTTTATTACATTGACTTTTAACTTAGGGTTGTTACAGACCCCTCCCCCTTAGGGGAGCACCGTCCTTGGTGTTTAATGACACCCACAACCAACAAAAATGCTGAAAATAAAAAAATACTAACCATGGAGCTCTATAACCCAGCTCGTTGCAGTGTTTACAATGAAGAACTTGCTCAAAAGAAAAATCATTGTCACAAACATGACGACATGACAACCATACCGCTTATTAGAGCTTTATAACACAGCTCATCATGGTATTTGCAATAACAAACATACATAGATATGGACATATACCAAAACTTCTTTGCCTCAATCGGAAAATAATGAAGGATACATAGCCCGCATTTGATCATTTATCTCTTGCGTAGCTTCATTAGGCCAAAAGTGTTTCCATTTCACTTTAACTTACTCGATTGCTCTGTTCTGAAGCATGTGTTATTTCTACTACAATATGCACTGAGGCTCCAAATGGAATTCTCCTTCTAGCTTCACCTACAATACATACCAATCAATAACATGATCAACATCCTTTACATATCTTTTAAACAATGAAATATTGAAAAATCATGGACTTTCACTGTCGAAGGTAGTGAAAGTATGTAGGTCACAAGTCCAATCCTCTCAAGGATCTCGAAAGGCTTGCAATATCGAGGTTCCAACTTCACACATGAACCAGTCCTCAAGGAGTTCTTCTTGGGCTTGATGCCCAAGTACATATGCTCCCCAAATTGAAACCCCTTAAATGCCTTGTTTTGGTCTACATAAATCTTCTGCATGTCATGTGCTTCCCTTAGATTCTTATTTATAACCTACATTTCCTATTCCATCTCTGCCAACATGTCTGGTCCAATAAATAACCTGTTCATTGGATAACTCCAACTGATGGGAGTGTTATAACTCTACCCATAGAGTGCCTCAAACGGACTCATCCTTAGTGACTCATGAAAAACATTGTTGTAAGCAAACTCAACAAGTGGAAGATACTCCTCCCACTTTCGTTGTCGATGCCTGACATACATCCTCACCATATCCTCCAATATCCTGTTGACCCTCTTAGTCTGTCCATCTGTTTGTGGATTATAAGATGTACCAAAGGCCAACTTTTTACCAAAAGCTACAAATAACTCCTTCCAAACCTAGAAGTGAACTTATCATCTCTGTTCGACACAATCTTCTTCGGAACACTATGTGATCTCACTATCTCCCTAATGAAGACATGTGCTACTTCACTAGCTGAATAAGTACTCTTCACTGGAATGAAGTGAGCTACCTTGCTAAACATGTCAACCACAACCATGATGGAATCATGTTGCTTCAATTTCCTCGATAAACCTATAATGAAATCCATGGAAATGACCTCCCATTTCCACTTTGGAATTGGAATAGGTTGTACAAACTAGCTGGGTTCTTAGACTGAGCTTTCACCTGCTGACAATCCAAGCATCTAGCAACAAACTCTACCACTTCATTCTTCAGATTCATCCAATAGTATAACTTCTTCACCATTGTCAATGTCTTATGATATCCTGGGTGACCTGAATATGGCTTAACATGAAACTCCCTCAAGATAATTTTCTTTCTCTCATTGTCATCCGGCACATAGATCATGTCCCTGAATCTGACCAAGCCATCTGTTGTGAGATGATAGTCCACATCCTCATCACATGTACCCTAATTTAACATGTGCCTAAGTTGCTGGTACTTGTCATCCTATTGTCCTTCCTGTAAGATCCAATCCTGTAAAGCCATTCCATATGAACTCATAGTTGTTATGTGATTTACCTATACTCTTTTCCTAAGAGCATCTACAACCATGTTATCCTTTCCTTTAATGTATCTGATCTCAAATTCAAACTCACTAAGGGTATCCAACCATCTAGCTTTCCTAGAATTCATATTTAGTTGGTCAAATAGGTACCTCAACCCACCGCGATCACTGATAAACACAAAGCTCCTGCCAAGAAGATAGTGCCTCTAGATCTTCAATGCATGAATTATCATTGCCAACTCAAGATCATGTGTCACATGGTTCTTCCCATGCTCATTTAGTTTACATGACTCATAACACACCACATATCCCTCCTACATCAGGACTCCACCAAGTCCTCTCTTGTAATAATCTATGCACACCATGAACTCTTTATCTAGATCTACAATCTTTAACACTGTAGAACTTTTCAACAATTGTTTCAGTTTCTCAAAACTTGTTGCACATTCTTTGGTCTATTCAAACTTATTTCCTTTTTGTTGCTATGATGTAATAGGATATGCAATCTGTGAGAAGTTATTGGTGCACCTCCTGTAATAATATGCTAGCGCCATAAATGAACTGACTTCTTCCACATTCTTAGGATTTTCCAACTCCATGATATCCCTTATCTTTTATGGGTCCTCTGTTATGCCTTCCTTGGAAACAACATGTCCCAAGTAATGTAGCTCTATCCGAAGTAAGTTTCACTTACTAAGCTTAGTATACAATTGATGCTCTCTTAGCAATCTCAACACTATTGGTAGGTGTTCGGCATGCTCTTCCTCATTCTTAGAACATATCAATATATCATCAATTATTACAATAACAAACTTGTCTAGATAAGTATGCAACACACTATTCATCAAGCACATAAAAGTAGTTGGAGTATTAGTTAAACCAAAAGGAACTACAACAAACTCATAATTGCCATACCTGGTTCGGAAAGCAGTCTTGTAGATGTCCGCTTCTTTAATGTGTATTTGGTGGTATCTTAATCTCAAATCAATGTTTGAGAACATCGTTTCTCCTTTCAATTGGTCAAACAAGTCATCAATCCTCGACAAAGGATACATGTACTTGATGGTTACCTTGTTCAATTGCATGTAATCAATGCACAACCTAAAGTCCCATCCTTCTTCTTCACGAACAACATTGGTGCACCCCAAGGTGATACACTTGTCCTACTGTATCCTTTATCAAGCATTTCCTTCAACCGCAACTTCAATTCTAACAACTCTAGAAACTCATCCTGTAAGGTGCCTCCGATGCTGATGTCACTCCTAGTACCAGCTCTATAGAAAATTCCACTTCCTTGTGAGGAGGTAACTCTTAAACTTCTATTGCAAACACATCCTAAAACTACTACAATATAGGGTGCCTCTTGAAGATTTCTACATCCTTACCTTTGTCACTGGAAATATGGACTGCAAATAGTACACACACCTTTCTATGACTACACTTATCCTGCATAGTTTTAATCATCCTCACTAATGTAGGATTCTCCTTTCCCTACAAGATTCTATTTTCCCCATTATCATTGAGGCACTCAATAGCCTTGTCATAGCAATCTACTTCGGTCCTGTGTAGGTACAACCAATCCATACCCAAAAGCATACTATATGACCAAAAATGGAAGCACATTTATATGTGCTACCATAGGCATATCATTCAACTCAAATGCACAATATCTTACCCAGTGATGAACTCTCTTCTTAGTACTTGTAGCCAATTGCACCAACTAAGACTTTGCATGCACTTATTTTCTCAAACCACACTTATCCACCAGGTCAGGATTAACATAACTATAATTATATCTACGGCCAATCAAAATAGAAAGAACTTGACCATAGAGCTTACCTTCCATCTCAATGTTGGATGCCTGGTGTTATGCTTGCGTTTTGTCCTCAACTGCATAAATCTGAGGAATGTTATGGCCAACATCCCCAACTGTTTGTTCCTCCTAAGCATTGTAGATGTGAGGCCTACCACCCTAGTACATTGGAAAATCCTTCTTACAATGATCTTTTCCACATATCTAACACTGCAATGGTCCTCTACCATCACCAATATTATGTTTCTCTCTAGGATGTGACCCATGTCCCTTCTCAGCTGCATTAGACTTCTTGTAAGGATCAACATTTTCTTTCTCACCTGCATCCTGAGGTCTTCCCCTCTTTGGTGCCCACCTCTCTTTAAATTTATCATTCCCCTTCAATTCACTCTTAGGCTCATATTATGGTTTACTCTGTCCCGGAATATCCTGCCTTCACTTCTCCAGCTCTACAGACTCACCATTTTAGGTCATCCTCCTCTACCTTGTCGTTTTTGGCTGCCCAAATGTGGTCAATTTCCCACCTAGAATTGACCTCCCTCTATTATCCCCAGCCTCTCTTCAGTTCATTTTTGCCTGCCTCGACCCGCCTCATCCCCCGTATCCATCGCATCTACCATCATCCTCCTCACTTGCCCTCTCCCACATCCCACCACCTATGGCATCTCAAGCCTTCTCAGCCCAGCCACTTGAACCTGTGATCCCATTCCTCCCTCCTCCCTCCCACAACCCTCCCACATCCAAATGTTTTGCTGATTCATCTTCCCCCAAAATCGGTTTGTCTAGGAATCCTGGCTCGGAGGCTACAGCAAACCCGCCACTATCCTAGTAGGTGAGAACACCCCCCATTCAGTCGAGGTTCCCTGCAAATCACTTTAAAGGGGTTAAGGCGAGTAATAAACGGATATCCCTCACTTTTTTGGGTTGATATACAGATGGGAGAAGTTATGGATACGTTTGACTGAGTTTTGGTTGGTCGTGTTCGGGGATGGGCATACTCAGCAATGCATTTGAAGCAGTGGCTGTTGGAGATTTGGGGTCAGATCCTCATAGAATTTTCATCAATGGTAACTCTCTCTCAAGGATGGTTCACATTTTGCTTTCAGAGGTCTGAGTTTATCCCATGGGTGTTATCAAAACACTAGCACATTAAATTGGCCCCGATCCTCCTTAAGTGTTGGAGCCCCCTCTTCAATCTTGAGCGTGAACACCTTGGAGTTGGACCCATCTGGGTCAGATTACCTAGACTCCCTCTACATTTTTAGTTAGAAGACATTTTCAAATGGATAGGGAATGTTCTTGGCAAGTATATGGACTTCGATAAATCCTACATGCTGACAGGAAACATGTCCATGGCACGCGTTCTGGTCTTCCTTAATACCAGAGAAGATTTGGAGGAAATAATGTAGCTACATTGGCAGGACACTTGCAAGATTGAGATATTGGACTATGAGGGAGTCCCTTACCGATGCAGGAGATGTCAAAAAATTGGACACCTCTATAAGGATTGTCCCCTTCTTACATCCAGCTCGGCTTCAGTCGCTTGGTCTGAACATGCTCCTGCAAATCCGAATATTGATCGACGAGGGAAGGCACCTGCAGGTCAGATGGTTAATCAACCTTTGGACACTCAAGCTGCTCATGGCGTAGACACTCGCAAGGAGAAGTTTCCTCCCCCATCCCCATGTATCACCATATCATATACAGCTATGGCGGTGACTACCTCTAATGCGGGTACTATCTCTAACCCTCCTCCTTTCCATATGATGTTGTCTATTTCTTTTCCTGGTTTATCTTTTTGAAATGATGGCCCTGTGCATTTGCCCCCTATTGTTTGCACTCTGATTACGACTACAACTATTTATTCCTCCACTTCCCCTACCATCTTTGGGATTGTGGACTCCCCCTCCCCTCCTATGTCATATAATGAATCTATTTCAGGACATGGTTATTTCTTTCAGTCTATATCTCATATACCTTCGAGCAATAGTGGCCTTGGCATTACACCTCATCTTCCTTCTTCCAAGTCGGCTCGGGGTCGACAATCTAACATCTCCAAAGCCATTCTTTGGGTTGGTATGGAAGTGGCATCTGGGAGACAACTCCCCATTGATCAGGCCCTTAGAGCACTGACCTTCCCCCCCCCCCCCCTAGTTCCCCATGAAGTGACTCTCTTACAACTATAGGGGGTTGGCTAGCCCTGCAAAGAAATTAGCCTTTCACCATTTGATGGAATTGGAACCGGTGGATATTATATTCTTACAGGAGACGCTTGGGACTAGTATGCAAATTGTTCCCACCCTTGAGGCTATGCTACTTGGATGGCACCTCATTGCACTGGATCCTCAGCGATGATCTGGGGGTTTATTATTTGGGATTGACCTCAGATCCAGTAGACTATTAAACTTCTGGGGGAGATGGGTTTCATCAGAGCAGATATTTACTCAACAAATCTTGGTAGAGAGCTATGTATTTTCAATGTCTATGGACCCTGCAACAACAGGCTCAATTTCTGGCAAACAATTCTAGACATGGAACAATTCCATGTTGGGAACATTATTATTGGCAGGGATCTTAATTTTTCTTTGGTACATGCTAAATCTTGGGGTATGCGTTTTCAGCTGGACTCTCTATCAGATGGGATATTACATCTTATGGAGAATCACCTGCTAATTGATATCCCCTCGCTCAACTTAAAGCCCACCAGGAGAAAACAAAGGACCGAAGATGCAACATTAGTTAGAAGACTAAATTGGTTTCTAGTAAAGGAAGCACTTGTGGAAGAATTACCCCTTTATTGACAATGGGTGGGATCTGAGGGGTTATTGGATCATCATCCCATATATCTGGAGATTGTTGGCGGTGTTAGAAAATGTAATGCACCCTTCAAGTTCAACTCAACCTCGCTAAATGATGAGGGATATATACAGTTGATTACTCAGACCTGGAAATTCATAGATGCTCAGCAGGGTTTAAGTGTCTCCGAGATTTTTTCAAACAAAATGGCAATCATAAAACATAAATATATTAAATGGGCAAAGGATAAAAGGATCATAGATGTGATGATACTAAAAGACATTAAACTGGAGATTGAACAATTGAATGGGCCTGAGATTCATGGATTCACATGTGTTGATTCTAAAGAGCATTTGATCCGGCTTGAGATCAAGCAAAATCAGATCTTGAAAGACAGGGTGGAAACCTGGTGACTCAAAAGTAGGGCCATCTAGTTAAAGGAGGGATATGAGAATACAAATTTATATCATTGTGTTGCAAATGGGCGCAGGTCATCAACACCATCTGACATCTCAAGGATGAGCATGGCACACAAGAAAAGACATTTCATGAATTGGCCAACCTTGGTATGTCTCAATTTGGACGTTTGTTCAAAGCTCCCCCTAATGCAAACCTTGTTGATTTATCAGGGTAGCTGTACTATTCCCTAGATATGTCGATCAAGATGTCGGTGAAGATATACTTAATCCTGTAACCATGGGGGTGGTAGAGGCTACTATTAAGTAGTTTAAGAAGGATAAAAGTCTTGTACGAGATGGTTGGTCAATTGAATTTTATATTGCATTATTTGATATAATTGGACAAGAGTTATTGCATGTCATCAAAGAATGTTGGACTACTTGGCGAATGTATGATGCCTTCAATTCAAAATTTATCGCTCTCATTCCCAAGTCAGATGACCCACAGATTTTTGATGATTATATAACCATATCCCTGTGTAACTGTATATACAAGATCATTGCAAATTGGCTCAAACCCATCCTATCTGAGCATATATCCTGAGAGAAATTTGCATTCCTTGACCATCGACAAATTCATGAAGCAGTGGGCACTACACAAGAAGCACTTCACTCTATCAAATCAAAGAACCTCAAAGGGATGATACTTAAAATTGATTTTGAAAAAGCATTATATTGCAATTGTTGGCTTACATTCAAATGCTTCTTATGCATCTTGGCTTTCCTCTACTATTCATTCAATGGATTATGTGTTGCATTAACAATGTATCTTATAGCATTTTGATCAATGGATATGCGTCCTCTTTCTTTCATGCAGAATGAGGATTGAGACAAGGATGTCCACTTTCCCCCCTACTCTTCCTATTGATCATGGAAGGCATGAGCCGACTCATCACAGCGGACCGATTGTAGGGTAGATAGAAGAGCATCAAGATCATAAACATCTGTATTCTCACCCATCTCTTATTCGTTGTTGGCATTCTTATTTTTCTAAATGGATCCCTTGGGGATTCTACATCTTTTGCTAATGCATTCCATTTATTCTACCATGCTACTGGGATGCACTGCAACAACCAAAAATCTACTCTATCCACTTATGGGTGCAGCCAGAATGAGATCCATTCTACTTTACCACACTTTCCCTTTATCACCTTGCAAATAGAGGAGGGACTCAAATATCTGGGATTCAGGTTGAAACCATCGAACTATTGGATTGCATATTGGGTCTGGATGGTTACCAAGATTGAAAGAAGATTAAATATCTGGCATCATAGGTGGTTGCCTCACGTTGGTAGACTAACTCTCATCAAAGCTGTCTTGGAGGAAACTTTTGTCTACTAGATGTCTTTAGCTTGGATACCTAAGAGAATAATCCATAGAATACAATAGTTATGCTACAGATTCCTTTGGAGGGGTAAACAGACCGGATACACCTTTGCTTGGGTTCACTGGGACAGGATCACACTTCCAAAGAAATGGAGCAGATAGGGACTTAAGAATCTTTATTATTTTACTAGTGCTATGGTAGCCAAAATGGGTTGGAATGTTTTATCATCCAAGAACCTATGAACAAAGGTTATCTACCAGAAGTACATCTCCCCATTTCATCTGCTTGACTTGATCAAGTTAACAACATGGGATTGGAACAACATATCCACTGTCTAGCGGGTAGTACTAAATACAACAAGTCATGTATGGGATGGATTGACATGGAGGATAAGCAATGGTCGCTCTATTCAGATTGGAATGGATCCCTAGATTGGATGTAGAAACACTTATGCACTCCCACCTAGATGTATCCATCATTTGTCAAATTTGGGACACAATTTGTACATGTATTCAAAAATCACATTTCTGCTTGTATAAATGAGATGATCTTTATATCAATTTTGGTCCTCTCGAAAAGAAGAATTTAATGCAATCATCATCTCCATCAAAGGAGTTATCCTGAGGTGGAATTTGTCCCTAGTTTCCAAATTTAACACAATCAAAATTTTAAAATATCTTGTAAAAGCCCAAATAGAAAATCGGGTTTGACATCCAACTTGTGATCTATGGTGGGAAATCCTCAAAGTATCTCTGAAGAAATATGTCTCATTGAGGCCAAGGTCAAGAAGAGGTATGATGCCTCACTAATTTGGTATTTGAATAAGTTTAAATCTTGGTTCGTCAATTTGGCCCTAAGTAGGCAATGCAACATGGAAGGAGGTGACCCCCTTGGAAGAGTTTTATAGGGGAAGGCCACATGAGGCCTTATATAAAGATCTAAATCAAAGGACCTCCCTCATAAAAAGTTATATACATGTATTTAAATAATGTAGATAATGACCCATCCAATTGTTGATAAAGATAATAGAACATCCATTTAATCTCATAATAAATGGGGGCATCTAGAGATGAGGTGATCCTTTAATTCTAGTATCTTGTGTATATGGAAAAGCTAGTAGATGTTATAAAGAAGAGGAAGGTCATTATGTAACCCCACTTTGAACGCACCAAGGGGGATCTTAAGGGCAGCATCTGGTGATCTTATGCGTATGTGGTTAAACAAAAAGGCCCCCTTTCATTTCCATGAACTGTTCTTGGTACAAATCCATGTTAGAGTTGAGGCCCTGAAAAGATGAAGTCTAAGTACATTGAATGTATTGTCTATAAATAACCTCTCTAACAACTTGACAAAAACATGCAATGATGTCATTTACATTGAGGTGTAAATCACTTGAATTATGTTACAAATTTAATCGCTCCCCCACAAAAATGTGCCATGCTTCCTTGTGATGATGCTTCAACCCTATTGGAGAACAACCTCACAATGTAAAAGGAATTTAAACATGATGTAACTTTAATAGTGCCCCAACTTCACCCCCTGGATCACCACTCATGGCTAATTTAAGGTTATTTCAAGCATTGATGTGGATAATATCATTATTTGTTCTCTTATGTATATTATTCTACATTGACACAATTGATTTTAAAGGTTAAGGACTTAAGATTTAGGGGATTTAGGTGTTGGTGGTTAAGGGGTTGGCAGTTAAGGTGTTTAGGCGGTGAAGGGTGAGGGGTTAAGGGTTACATATTACGAGGATAAGGAGTTATGGTTTAGGAGCTAGTTCATAGATTATAGGTTAGGGTTTAGTGTCTTAAGATTTAATGAGTCTAGGGGTTTATGGGTTATGAGTTGTGAGTGTAGGGGTTAAGGGATTATGGATTAGGGGTTAAGGGGACAGGGAATTTAGTGATTATGGCTTAAGGTCTTATGTTTTGGGATAATTGGACTCTTAATCCCTTTATCACCACTATTGGGGGTTCCCTTATCAATTGCTCTTGTTACCTTCCCTCTAGGTCCCCTAGACCCTATGAAATTAAATCCTAAGCCCCCTTCTCATTCTCTAATGTTAGGATTATAGATCTTAGTAAACCGTGATTTCACCTCTAATTTCTACCATCCATGCTACCCTTGTGTCCCATTTCCCCATTCAATACACCATAAAATACCTCTCCCACAACCTTTTTGGTCATGCCATTCCACTTTTCCTAATGTTATGAACCCCCAAATTTGGTCCCAATGCCCATAAGACTACACCCTTGGGCCCCCTTGGCTAAGGGTTTAAACACATTAGCGGTTACAGGTTGTGATAAGGGAGCCCCTAAACCCCTTATCATAACTATAAATAGGCTCATGAACACCATCAATATCTGTTGGAGGTGTTGCGATGAAAGCAATAATGAATGCAAAAGTTGTGGTCAATAGGACAGGGATCATCAAGATGTTAAACCATCCAATGTAAAGATGGTTTTCAATGCTAGTGATCTAGTCACATAAAAGACCCCATAAATTTGTGCTTTGGGACACCCCTAGGATTAAATAATTAATCCAAACTAAAAGAATTCGTTGCTGAGATGACAATGGAAACAACCTTGAGTTGATGCAAAGTGACAATTTGTGAGCCTTGTACAGCTAGGGTGTCAGTTTCATCATCAACAGGAGGCACAATTGGAAAGTGGAAAACATCTCACATTTAGGGCACTTGGTCACAAATATTTATGCATTTTTTTCCAACAAGGGTACATTTCACATTTCCCAAGGCACAAATTACATATTTTTATGAATTTTGGATAAATTATCACATTCCACTAACTTCATGCATGAAGAGGAGTTCCCATCCTTTAAGAAGATTTTGGAGGATTGCATGGCATAGTCAAGGGTAACATGTATAAAATAAGAACACCATAGCCAAGAATAAGAAAATTGGCATTTGTGCCAGGTGTCAGGGAGTGGCAGGGGGTACCATGGAAACACAAGGGGGAACTAGCTCAAAATGCATTGAAATGAATGAATAAGAGTGTGTGATAGGGAGTGTCAGTGAGTTTCAGGTGTGTTAAGGAGGGAGTGAAAAGGTTATATGCTATGCAATGCCAAGGCATGCTAGATTTCCAAGGCATGTCAGGGAGTGTTAGGGAGTTCCAAAGCATGCCAAGAAATGCAGGGGAAACTAACATGTGCCACATGGTGCCAAGGGATTGTTAGATGTGCCAGGTTCTATGGCATGTCTAGATGTAAACTATGTTGCTTAGTTATTTTATGGCCACAAGTGGATGTGAGCCTTGACATGGTAACTTATAAATTTTTAAGTCATATAGGTTGAAATTATACATAAGTAGCCTACGATGAGTTATAATTAGTTCTTAGGTGAACAAGGCATAGTCTAGTTGTAGTAATTGTAACTTGGTCAAGTTGTTGTAGTCGAGGCAAGACTTGGCTGGGTTCCCAAGTCCCAAAAAAATTAAGGCTAGTTGTGAGGGCATTATAGCTAAGTAGTGCCAGGGCATGCCAAGGAGTGAAAAGGCATGATAATACATGTCAGGCATTACCAATGCATGTTGAGGGATGTTAAGGAGTGTTAGGGCATCACAAGGGAGAACTAGGTCAAAAAACTTGGAAATGAACAAATAAGTGTGTGTGCCAAGGAGTGTCAATGAATTTCAGGTGTATCAAGGACAAAGTGTGTTAGGAGAAGGTCAGAATAGGAATTGTAGGAGGTAAGCCTATGGTTACAATTATAAGGGGTTGGTCAAAGAAGTTTCAGGCAAGGGGAGACTTTAGGTTGGGCACAACACTATTTTGATAATGACTTGGTTGGGTTCCCAAGTCGCAAAAATAGTAAAGCTATCTATGAGGGCATGACAATTAGGGAATGCCAAGGTGTGCTAGGGAATTCCAAGAAGTACTAACACATGATAGACAATTCCAAGGCATGTTAGGCATGCTAAGACAAGCCAACTTCTAAGGCATGCAAAGATGTGACAGGTGTCAGGGTGTGGCGCGAATGCATGAAAGGGAGTGTTAGGGTGAAGTGCCAAGGAAATACAAGGGAACACTAGTTTCGAATGCATGGAAATGAAGTGTCAGCGAGTTCCAGGTGTGCTAAGGAGGGAGTGACAAGGTATGCTATGCAGTGCCAAGGCATGCTAGAGTGCGAGGGGAAAACACCAAGATGTGCCAATTGTCAACGTGTGCCAATGCATGCTAAGGATTGTTAGGGAGTGCTAGGAAAACATAATGGAGCACTACGTATAAATGAATGGAAATGAATGAATAAGAGTGTGTGACAGGGAGTGTCAGTGAGTTCCAAGTGTGTTAAGGAGAGAGTGACATGGTATGCTAGGTTGTGCTAAGTCATGCTAGATTGTTAGGGCGACATGTAGCCAATATGTGCTAGGTGTCAAGGTGTGTCAACATGTGCTAGGAAGTGTTAGGGAGTGCCAAGGAAACACAAAAGAGCACTAGGTAAAATTAATTCATGTAAATGAACAAATAAGATTTTATGACAGGAAATGTCAGTGAGATACAGGTGTGATGAGGGAGTAACAAGGTATGGTAGGCAGTGCGAAGGCATGCTAGAGGCTAGGGCAACATGCCAAGATGTGCCAAGCGTTGGGGTGTGCCAATGCATGCCATGGAGTGTTATGGAGTGCTAAGGAAACAAAAGGGATCATTAGTTTCAAATACATGGAAATGAATGAATAAGAGTGTGTGACAAGGAGTGTTAGTGAGTTCTAGGTGTGGTAAGGAGGGAGTGACAAGATATGTTATATAGAGCCAAGGAATGCAAGAGTTCCAGGGAAACATGCCAAGATGTGTCAGGTGCCAAGGTGTGCCAATGCATGCCAACAAATGTTAAGGAGTGCCACAGAAACACAAGGGAGAACTAGTTCAAAATGCATGGAAATGAAGAGATAATAGTGTGTGATAGGGAGTGTCAACGAGTTCCAAGTGTTCTAAGGAGAGAGTGACAAGGTTATATGCTAGGCAGTGCCAAGGCATGCTTGAGTGCCATGGCATGTCAAGGAGTGCTAGGGTGTGCTAGGGAGTTCAAATCATGCTAAGAATTGTTGGGGATACTAACAAACACCACATAAGGCTAAGGGATTGTTAGACGTGCTAGGTGTTATGGCATGTCAAGATGTAAACTATGTTGCTTAGTTGTTTTATGGTCATGGTTGGACGTGAGCCTTGACTTGGTAACTTATTAAGTGGGATGCATTGAGATTGGACATGAGTATCATAAGATGTGTTATAAGAAGTTCTTAGGTGAACAAGGCATAGTCTAGTTTTAGTAACTATAGCTTGGTTAAGTTGTTGTAATCGAGGAAGGACTTGGTTGGGTTCCCAAGTCTACAAAAAAGTAAGGGTAGTTGTGAGGGCATGATAGCTAAGGAGTACTAGGGCATACCAAGGAATGAAAAGGTGTGATAACACATGGCAGACAATGTCAATGGATGTTGAGGAGTGTTAGGGAGTGTCAGGGGAACACAAGGGAGAACTAGGTCAAAATGCTTGGAAATGAACGAGTAAGAGTGTGTGCCAAGGAGTGTCAGTGAATTCCAGGTGTCCAAAGGATGAAGTGTTTTAGGAGAAGTTCAGAATATGACTTGCAGGAGGCAAGCCTGCAGTTGTGATAAGGCGTGGACAAAGCAATTTCAGAGAAAGGGAGACTTTGGGTTGGGTAAAATATTGTTTTGCTAATGAATTGGTTGGGTTCCCAAGTCGCAAAAAAAGTAAGGTTATCTATGAGGGCCTGAAAACTAGGGAGTGCCAAGGTGTTCTAGGGAATTTAAGGTTCCCAAGTCATGGAAAAATGTAATCCTAGTTGTGAGGACATGACTGCCAAGGTGTGTTAGGGAATACTAAGGCATGTTAACATGTGCCAAATAGTATGAAAGCATGTCAAAAAAGCTAATATGTGTCAAGTGTTAAGGCATGCCAAGATGTGCAAGGGTGTGATAATGCATGACAGGGTTTGTTAAGGCAACAAAAGGGAGGAACAAGTTAAAATACAAGGAAATGAACTCATAATAGGGTTAATAAGTCATCAATTTACCTTTTCCATGAGGGGCATGCTAGGCACACCAACACTAGGTGCCAATAGGTGCCAAGTGCCAAGTGCTAGTGCATTCTAAGTGCCAAATCTTCCTTTGTTTCTTCTCATCTACTTTCTAATATTTTATCTCAAATATTTTTATATTAAACCATACCAAAGCATACCAAGTCATCTCAACACATGCCAAACATGCTAAGACTTGCCAAGTGCCAATGTGTGTCAGGGAGTGTGATTGATATGGACTTAAATAGGAACACAATCAATTACAGAGATAACCATAAACACAAATATGCAGTGAAAATAATGCTTCATTTCATTAATGTAAAATACTAAAATATGCTTACAAACAGTAATGGAAATAAACCAGCTAGGGCGATGGTAGCTTATCTCTGAGAAGAGATGTGGTGGCTACATGCCTCTGAACTGTGTTACAATGAGGCTTGAAGGACAATTTATTGTTGAGAAACAATGGAAAACCCTTACATTCCAAAACCTAACCATAGAAGATGAAACGCCAAATTGTGGGCCCCGTTTGGGTAAATTGGTACATCAACTTCCCGAGGTTGTAACTTTGGCATACGATCTCCGTTTGACACGTATAATAGCTCGTTAGAAAGATCTATCCAAGAACTACCACTTTGGGAATGGAAACATGGTTCCATAGGCCATGGACCCATGTTGCCTCCATATTTCCCAAAAAACGTCGTTTAGGGCCTCAAAACGGCTCCGAAAGTTCAGGACCTGAAAAGCTGCAAAAAATAGTAAGTTGTGCTACAATTAAGGAAACTGAAAATGCTGAGAGAAACAATGATGGGGGTCCAGGTGGACTTGGCAGGTGGCCACCAATATTCACCTGGATCATTCCTCCCCCCTTAGGAAGTAATGGTCCCCATTGCATTGAGTTCCTCCATGAGATGAGGAAATTTTTGCTGAACTTGGTCCTTGGTGAGCCATTTGCCCTGCTGAAGGAGTTGAACTGCTTTGACAACTCAATACAGTTGGATATTCTATTTGCGAGTGGTCTTGATCTGTGTGTCCATGATCCAATCATTTGCAGCTTGTTCCATTGAATCTGGATTTAATTCTGTGGGTGTGAGTTGTTTTGCAATGTCGGATGTGTCTAGCAATGGTGGAAAGTATGGCCGAAGGCATTCCACATTGAACGCTGGGTACAAGCCAAGGAATGGGGGAATTTTGAGCTCAAATGCATTGTCTCCCATAGCCTGAGTAATGGTGTAAGGACCATATCGGAGTGGTCTAGGTTTCTAATAGGCTCCAGTAAGGCGTTCCTTTTGCATATGCAACCAGACTTTGTCGCCCACCTGAAAATTGTGTGGCACCCGATGTTGATCATGTCGCTGCTTGTACTTGCCATTTGATTTCTCCAGAATGTCATGGACCTACTGGCGAATATGTTGGATGTGCTCAATGAAGCTGGTTTCCTTGTTTGTTTTGGACTGGACATGAGCCAAATCTGTGTAAGTAGCTACAAGTGGCATGGCCACATCAATGGGGCATAGTGGCTGGAATCCCAAGCCCACCTGAAAAGGGCTATGGCCAGTCGAGTTGTGAAGAGCTTGGTTGTAGTTGTGCTGAACATAGGGGAGGCTCTCATCCCATTTGCGTGGATGCTTTGAGTTGTACATGCACAGAATGTGTATAATCATCCTATTGACAACCTCTGTCTGGCCATCAGTTTGAGGATGGAAGGCTATGGACTTAGTAAGTTTGGTGTCCAGCATTGACCAGAGACTAGACCAAAATGTACTAAGGAACAGACTGTCCCGATCTGAGATGATAACTGTGGGATCCCAAAGTGCACCCACACTCGTTCAAGAAGAGTTTAGTAGTGGCTTCTGTTGTGATATTCTTCTTGCAAGCTGCCATAATGGCCATCTTCGAGGACCTGTCGATGACCACATAAACACAGTCATTTCCATGCTTAGTGGAAGGAAGGCCTAACATGTAATCCATGGAGGTGGATTCCCAAGGTCGACTAGGGGTCGGCAGTAGGGTATAGAGGCCTTGCTTCTTAATGGTCGATTTGGCAATGGCACATGTAGTACATTATCTGATGTACTTCCTGACATCCTGTCAAAGATTTGGCCAATAGAAATACTTTTTCAATACTGCCACCATTTTCTCGACCCTGAAATGCCCAGCAGCTCGACTGTAGTGTGCTTCCCAAATCATCTTGGCACGCTCGCTTGAAGGAACAAAAAGGTGACCTAGGTGGCATAACAGGGCATCCTGGAGGTGAAAATCTGGAACATGTTGACCCTCCAAGAGTGTCTGATATCTGTGGCCGAATTCTGGGTCGCTTTTGTAGTGAAGTGGCCAATCAGAAGTCTCGTGCCCACAAGAGTTGAGCACAGTGGTTAATGCCATGATCGGTGGTCGACTAAGGAAATCTGCAACATTATTGGTGTTGCCCTTCTTATACTTGATATTCAAATGGAACTGTTGCAGGTATGTAAACCACTTCTAATGGCGATCATTCTACAATTTCCCTTGGGTCTGTATGAATCGCAGGGGTCGGTGGTCTGTGTGGATAATCGTTTCCTTCCCCAAAATGTAACGCTTCCATTGTCATCAGGCCTACACAATGGAATACATCTCTTTATCATAAGTGTGATACTTCCGGACTATGTCTGAAAGTGTTTCACTATGATATGCCACTGGATGCCCGTGTTGAGTAAGGACTACCCCAATAGCATAGTCAGAGGCATCTGTCTCGACCTCAAATGGTTGTTGTAAATCTGGTAATGTAAGCACTGGTGTTGTGCAGAGGCGATGTTTCAACTCTATGAATGCCTTCTGTTGAGATTTAGACCAAAAGAAGTTTTCTTTCACTCCTCCCTTGGTGACTTGACTCAAGGGCCAAGTGATATGAGAAAACCCCAACACGAACCTGCGGTAGAAGTTGGCAAGACCTAGAAAGCTACATAGCTCTATCAGAGTGGTTGGAGATGGCCAATATTGAATGACTTGGATCTTGGATGGATCCACATGCACCCCCTGTTCATCAATAATGTATCCCAGATACTGAACCTGGGTCATGCCAAAAGTGCATTTCTCCAAATCGACACATAGCTCGTGTTGCCGCAGTGTTTGGAGGACCTATTGAATGTGGTGGAGGTGCTCTTCCCAACTCTGGCTGAAGATCATAATGTCATCCAAGTATACCACTGCAAATGAGTTGGTGAATGGCCACAAGATGTCATCCATTAGCCTCATGAAGGTTGCAGGAGCATTCGTCAATCCGAAAGGCATAACCAACCATTTGAAAAGGCCCTCCTTGGCTTTGAAGGTAGTCTTCCACGCATCAGAGGGTTCGATTGGTACCTGGTGATATCCTAACTTCAGATCAATCTTGCTGAAATATTTTACTCCCTTTAGTTGGTCCAGGAGGTCATCAATCCACGGGATCGGGTACCTATTATGGATAGTGATCTTGTTCAGTGCCCGATAGTCAATACAAAGTCTCCAAGTCTCATCCTTCTTCTGTACCAACACGATCGGGCTCCCACAAGGTGATGAACTTGGATGGATGTGACCTTTCTGTAGCAGCTCCTGAATCTGCCTCTTGATTTCATCATTCTCCAGAATGGAGTGCCAATAAGTTGGTCCATTGGGTAGCGGCACACCTGGGGTCAAATCGATGGAGTGCTTGACCTGACAGTGTAGAGGAACCCCTGCGGGGGAGGTGAAGATGTCCTCGTACTCCTCCACGACCTTGTCCATCTGTAGTTGTCATGCAAAGGGGCCCTGTCTAGAGCCCGTGGCCACCGTCTTCTTCTTTCCTTGAGGGCGTGTCATCAGGAAAACAAATTTCCCGGTTTTGGAAATGAGCTTACTGCATTGTTTTGTAGTAATCAAAGAGATGGCGGTAGGCGGTGCTACCTCTGGTATCCT